>JAWWNI010001015.1:0-142500 GCA_034642065.1 Darevskia nairensis | reverse complement strand
AGAGGCACAGGAAGGGTTAAGCACCCTTTCTTCCCACTTGGCGCTTCTTTTCATGTCCCCACCCATAGGGATCAGGGAGAAACTTGATCAAGTTTGCATTTAATGGCAGACCTACCAAATTTGTACTTCCTGAAACAATACTTGGCCTGACATGCAGCCGTTGCTTGAAATTCCCCTGCTGAGAATTTTGAAATGCAGTTCTCCAACCAGGTAACGTGTACAGGGTAAAGTGTGCCTTGAAATTGGTATATTAATGAAAATGACATGTAAATATTCATTACATACAGTCATACCTCATGTTACATTTGCTTCAGGTTGCGTCTTTTCTTTTTTCCCCCATATCATTTTTTATTAGTTTTATATTAATGCCATATTAACTCCATTACATTTACTTTTCATATTTTTACACTTTGGCTTTTTCAAGCCTTGACTTCCATCAAACCCTTCTCATGATTTTCTAATAACTCTATCTTATATCTATATTTTATACATTAATCCTTGCTTTAAATTATCGCTTATATTCTTATCTTTAAAACGCCACAATACAATGATTTTCTTTCTAAGTCTACAAAGCTTCCTGTAATCCTACCAACGTATTTAATTGTGTACAATTGTCCTTCAAATAGTTCGTAAATTTAGTCCAGTCTTTGATGAACTTCTGGTCCCGCTGCTCTTGGATTCTTCCCGTCATTTTGTCCAATTCCGCATACTCCATCAATTTTTCTGTCCATTCTTCCCAGGTTGCATCCCGCGGCAACCCAGAAGTACCAGAAAGGGTTACTTCTGGGTTTCGCTGCTCGCGCATGCGCAGTAGCACTACATTGTTGCTTCGCGCATGCGCACAAGCGTCAAATAGCACCGCACATATGCGCAGATATGTCGCTTCAGGTTGTGGGCTTTTCATGTTGCGAACGGGCCTCTGGTATGGATTCCATTCGCAACCAGAGGTACCACTGTATAGGGAAACGGCTCTGGAAAAATGTGGGCATCAGGGCAAAATTGCATAGGAGAAATTTGCTTCAAAGTTCAAATGAATTTTCAGGATGACTTTAAAAAATAAAGTCACAAAGCAATGCGGAAAAGTGGAGAACTGAACTTGAGAATGGAACAATTAAAAAAATGAGAGAAACCAAAATGTGCCCATCTTTGCCCATCCTCCTCCTCTTCCATCACCCACCAACCTTCTCATTATTTCAGCAAACCCAAGCTTGGGAGCACACATTTTCCAAAAGCATTGTTTTATTCTGAAACCTTATTTTCATGGTTTCTTAGTTTTGTTTATAAAGGCCAGAGCTGTAAATGTGTTCCAGAGAGTCTGGGGCCAGGCCAAAACTTCTGAAAGCCCCCAAACTCAGAGAGCTCCTCATTAGGAACACTTTGGTGACGGAACGAAGTTTCATAAAGGAAGCCAAACGGCTTCAAGGTGGGGGGGGGGAGAGAGAGAGAGAGAGAGAGAGAGAGAAACATGTTGAAAGTGACTCAGCTGCTGGCAAATTGCATTGATGAGCTCTTGTATACAGCAGGGGATGAAAGAATTAACAAGCTTTGCTCTTCACAGTTTCTGGCTCTGCAGTGCCCTTGAATTAGTCTTGAGATACACCCCCAGTCAGGGGGCTGATGCTGGCATTACACCAGGGATGTGCTGGTAGGCACACTATGGCTTTGCCTCACCGCTGTTGGGGTTGCTCTGATGGCCAGGAGTCCAAAATAGGACTTTGTTGCGGGTGTGACTAGGAAGGAGCAGGCGGATGCCAAATCCTATGCAACCTGGCAATACTCCTGTGGTCTAAACCACTGAGCCTCTTGGGCTTGCCGATTGGAAGGTTGACGGTTCGAATCCCCATGATGGAGTGAGCTCCCGTTGCTCTGTCCCAGCTCCTGCCAACCTAGCAGTTCAAAAGCACACCAGTGCAAGTAAATAAATAGGTACTGCTGCGGCGGAAAGGTAAACGGCTTTTCAGTGCGCTCTGGCTTCCGTCACGGTGTTTCGTTGCGCCAAAAGAGGTTTAGTCATGCTGGCCACATGACCCGGAAAGCTGTCTGTGGACAAACGCCAGCTCCCTCAGCCTGAAAGCGAGATGAGCACCGTAACCTCATAGTCACCTTTGACTGGATTTAACCATCCAGGGGTCCTTTACCTTTACCTTACCTTTACTCCCTATTTGCTTGTTTGTTTGCTTGTTTGTTTGTTGTGTCAGTCCTTGTTTCTCAGCCTAACAAGGCTGAGGGTTGCTGTGAGGATTAAATGAGGCAGAGGAGATCCATTGATGCCACCTCAAGCTCCTTGGAGAAGTGGAACACAAATGTAGTGAAATAAATAATTGACAAATTAAAGAGATAACGTAATAAAACGAAGGAAGGAAAGTCAGCGTTCAGCAATTTTGTAAATCCTGCAAGTTTAGGGATCTGCACACATCCATGTTTGACCGTTTAAAAGGTAATGGGCATGGATTGGTCAACTGGCCTTTGGAGCAGTAGATGTCCCGGCTAGGTACACAGAAAGTGACTGTGTGAAGGAACCCTTTATTTCTTCTTTTTTTGGTGTTTTGTTTTCACTGTCCCCTCTAGGTGGCAGTGTATTTTCAGTATATACATCAGATGTTCAGAAGTGTGGTTACCATATTGATGCTAGGCCAGCACCAAATAAATTCAAAAGTTTTGACCTTTGGGTCATGCCTGCCGAATCTCTGCTGGAAGAGGATTCCACAGCATGGCATTGCCACACTGAATACCCAACATCTGCTGGAGACCTTTGGGTCAAAACTAGCAATTTCAATGGGGTAGAAACTCCCCTCACCAAAATGCTCCAGGGAGGTAGTAGTCTGTACATCACTGCTTCTGCCTGCCAGACCCCCATCTAGCTGGTGATCCAATGAGTTCCAGCTGCCACCGTGGTCTCTATACCACTTGATTCAGGTTTCCTGCCCCATGGGAAGAAGAAACCAGTTGCTGGGAGCCACAGGAGGGGAGGGTGCTCTTCTGCTTACGTCCTTATGTCCCACAGGCAACTAGATGGCCAATGTGAGAACAGGATGCTGGACCAAGTGGGCCGTTGGCCTGATCCAGCAGACTCTTACTATGTTCTCATGAAACCCAAAGCCTGGGTCTTTCCTCACTCATTTGTAGTTCTCATCTGTTCTCTCCCTCTCTTTCCAATTGGCTGATAAGGGAGGAAGGTAAAGGTAAAATGCAGGTGGCGCTGTGGTCTAAACCACTGAGCCTCTTGGGCTTGCCGATTGGAAGGTCAGTGGTTTGGATCCCCATGATGGAGTGATCTCCCATTGCTCTGTCCCAGCTCCTGTCAACATAGCAGTTTGAAAGCACACCAGTGCAAGCAGATAAATAGGTACTGCTGTGGCGGGAAGGCAAACGGTGTTTCCATGCGCTCTGGTACCCGTCCTCGTGCTCCATTGCACCAGAAGCAATTTAGTCATGCTGGCCACATGACCCAGAAAGCTGTCTGTGGACAAACGCCGGCTCCCTCGACCTGAAAGCCAGATGAGCACCACAACCCTATAGTTGCCTTTGAATGGACTTCACTGTCCAGGGGTCCTTTACCTTTTTTGGGTTTTTTTTTAAGGGAGGAAGAAGTGAGCAAAGTCCTTGACTGCTACTTGCTCAGCACCGTTTCCCTTCTCCAACTATTTGCTGCTGCTCCTCCTCCTCCTCCTCCTCCTCCTCCTCCTCCTCCTCCTTACTTTCTAGCCTGGCTGGTAATGCTTAAAGGACACATTGGTTGTCCTGTAATGAATAGGATAACTTTTAGTCACTAGGCTGCCAATGAGGATTGGCTGTGTGACGGTGTCACTGAGGGCAAATGAGCCTGATCTTTGAGCGAGAGGGAATGCTGCCAGGGTGAGTCACACAGCGAGGATGCCGGCCGAATCTCTGCTGGAAGAGGATTCCACAGCATGGCATTGCCACACTGAATACCCAACATCTGCTGGAGACCTGTTGAGCCTCTTTAACACGGGGGATAGCAGTGTTCCTCTGGATGATGTCAGTGATGGAACTGGGAGAGAAGGACTCAGGCAGTCCTCAAGATATCCTGGACCCAGGTTCAGGACTTTGTATATCAACACAAGAGCCTTGAACCTGGCCCAGTAGCAAATGGGAAGCCAGAATAGACGTCTTAGCAGAGGAGTTACCTACTGTTGGTCATCTGCCCACATCAGCACCAGCAGATTGCTCTTCCCCACACCTTTTCCACCTCTGCAGCATCCTTTTTGAGATGAGGCAGCCAGAATTGTGCAGAGTATCCCTGGTGCAGCTGTGCTGAAGATTTCTATAAAGACATCATGATACCGGCAGTTTCGTTTCCAATCCCTTTCCTAATAATCTATGGCATGGAATTAGCTTTTCTCACCAACTCTGCACATTAAGCTGACATTTTCATCCAGGTAACTACCACGACCCCAACATACACATCTTTCCTGGTTAGTCACTGCCAGTTCAGATCTCACTGAACGATATTAAAAGAAGTTTTACTCAAACGTGCATTGGATTTATACATAGAGAGTGAGTCAGATTTGTCATTTTGTTGACCCCTCACAATTTGGTAACATTCTTTCAGAGCTCTTTGCAGCCCGCTTGGGTTTTTACTGTCCTGAATAATTTAGTGCCCACTGTAAACTCTACCACAAACTCACCTTGACTCAAGATCATCTATGACTGTCAAATTGCAACAATCCCAAGAGGATTTCCAATGGAGACTCTTGGGATACCCTATGGCTTATTTCTATTTGTTGTGCTACCGATCCTTTAGCAACCTGGTAGGGACGTGGATGGTGCTGTGGTCTAAACCACTGAGCCTCTTGGGCTTGCCAATCAGAAGGTCGGCGGTTCAAATCCCCACGACGGGGTGAGCTCCCGTTGCTGTGTCCTAGCTTCTGCCAACCTAGCAGTTGCTGTGTCCCAGCTTCTGCTCCCGTTGCTGTGTCCCAGCTTCTGCCAACCTAGCAGTTCGAAAGCACACCAGTGCAAGTAGATAAATAGGTACGGCTGTGGCGGGAAGGTAAACAGCATTTCCATGCGCTCTGGTTTCCGTTACAATGTTCCTTTGCACCAGAAGTGGTTTAGTTATGCTGGCCATATGACCCGGAAAGCTGTCTGTGGACAAACACCGGCTCCCTTGGGCCTGAAAAGTGAGATGAGCACCGCAACCTCATAGTCGCCTTTGACTGGACTTAACCGTCCAGGGGTCCTTTACCTTTACCTTAGCAACCTGGTGATCTGTGAAAGGAATAGGAGTCTCCTAACAACTCCCAGAACCCTTAACAAACTACATTTCCCAGGATTGTTTTGTGCAGAAGCCATGACTGTTTAAAGTGATATGATAGTGCTATGAATGTATTGAACAGATAGGCTCCCAATATCTACTGTAAGACAAATTCATGGAGGATAAGACTATCTTTGGCCATAGCCCTGATAGCTATGCCCTCCTTCCACCATTGGAGGCAGCAATGCTTCTGAATACCAGTTGCTGGAACCACAGGAAGGGAGAGTGCTCTTGTGCTTGGATCCTGCTTGTGGGCTTCACACAGGCATCTGGTTCACCACTGAGAACAGAATGCTGGACTAGATGGATCATTGGCTTGATCCAGCAGAATCTTCTTATGTTCTTAAGGATGAGGAACTGTAGCCCTCCCAGTGGTGGCTGGTGGTCCCTGATTCTGCTTTCTTGGCCAAAGAGGTCATGTAGGCAGGGCCAAAGAGTTGCGGTTTTCTGCACATCCTTCTCCCTTGCAGTGAGTTGGAAGCAGCACATAAGGCAGCAGACAATGTGCTCGCTCACACAAAGGCAAGCACATCCCTGCTGAGAAGTAATAGGAGACGCAAGACGTCCATTCAGCAGTGCTGCTCTAACAATTCTGTGATATAATAAGGAAACATTGCAAAGTGAGCAATTTGTTGCTGTTGAGGTTATCACGGTGAACTGCCAAAAAATGTCACTTTAGTCAGCTTATCTTCTCTGCAGAACTAAGGCTGCAAACAGTCATAACCTACAGATGCTTCGCCATGAAACTCACTGTGTAATCTTGACCAAGTCACTGTCTCTCATCCTAACCTCTCACATGTCCCCACCAACTATGCACAGCAAGAGAACCACCATGCCATATAATCCTCTGGATACTTACTCTAAGGTAAGTCACGCTGCTTTAGATGGGGCTTACTCCCATGCAAGTGCACATACAATAGTGACCTTTCTGTATTAATCTGTGCACTGAGACAGCCAGTTCAGAGTTACTCAGAGTAGCTTCCTTAAAATTAATGCCGAAAGCTAAGTTAGGTTCATTAATTTCAATGGGTCTGCTGTCAGTAAAACTTAGCTGAACCCCATCCCAAAGGAGCAATCCTATGCACAGGAAGCTGGCACAAAGCAAACCAATGCAAATTAAGCTAACATAAATTTACATCAGATCTAAATCGCACTCAGCATGGAGCTATGGGTCTAAACATGGCAGAGGGGAAGCGAGCCTTTAAAATAATGTTCTATGCCAGGTGGCCAGGTCACGTGACCAAGCTGAAGAGGCTTAGGATCCAGACTATGTCCCTCCTCTCTGGTTCTGCCACATGATGTCCCCTGAACCTTTCTTTTGGGGATTTACACCAGCTTTGACTCAGCCAAGTTTGGCCCAGACAGCTGAGTGAGCTGAAATGAGCAAGTTACACCTTTGGCTGAGTAGACACTGTGAACTTAATGCGGCGGGTGTGACTCTCACTTAGATAAAATTGCCCCCACCTCACTGAACAACCCTTTACCCGAAGGTTTTTTCCCCTTTCCTCTAAAAATTCTAACCCAGAGTATCCTGCAGGGGACCTTTGTGAAGGGATAACTAGTAAGTTGGATTCTCAGACAGGTTTTCTTTAAATAAACAATGAAGATTTATTTAAGGCAAGATAGCATATACCCTATATACTCGAGTATAAGCCTAGTTTTTCAGCACATTTTTTGTGCTGAAAAAGCCGCCCTCGGCTTATACTCGAGTGAGGCAGGCAGTGGCTCCTATGAAGCTTTCCCAGGTTTTTTGTGGTAAAATTGGGTGCCTCGGCTTATATTCGGGTCGGCTTATACTCGAGTATATACGGTAACACAAATGGATTAAACTTAGATTACTTCAGGAATACAGTGTGATTTCACTTTAATTTGTCCTCAGTTGTTTTTGCGTTATAGGTTTGGTTCCTTTATATGGGGATACTTTCTTTCAGTTATGCACCCCTTTAACAATCCTGCTCCTGAGGTCCTTTAAGTAATAGACCAAAGGGCTCTCCACACCCCCTCCCTTCACTGGATTTGGGGGTTTCTTTTTTTTCTTAGAAGACTCTCTCCCCTTCAGACTAGATTTGAGTCCCAAGTAGGCTGTTCCTTTCCAGCTCCTACTTCTCCTGGCTCAACCTCTGCCTCCCAGTAAAATTCTGGTCTATTCCTCCTACAGGACACCACACTCTGTCCTTCACAATACGCTCAGAGCAGAAGTTGTTTTTCCAGAACCAACTCTTTCTCCCATTCACTCTTTATACCTCAACCTGTCTCCTATCCTGTCTCCCTACCTATTTCCAACCTCAATTCCCAACCCCCTCAACTCCCTCAACTCCCTCTCTCTTCAAAACCTCTCCTTTCAAACTCTCCCTCCTGGAACCATGGCCAATCACAGGTTGCTGTTCGATAACCACTTGTTGATCCAACCAGTCCAGCAAAACCAACTTTTTCGTCACACTTAACTCTGGCTGAGAGCTGGAGATCCATGGCCGCCTCCTAAACCATGCATCCCGGCAGATCTTGCCATAGCATTGCCCCCTTAGTTACTTGATGCAAATTCATCTATTGCAATGAAGGCCAGCTTCCAAATAAACAGCTGTTCATTTCAATAATCTTAGCATTATAACGCTATGCGTTCAATACCGGTACAAGCTAGACACCATCAATCACAATAACCCAACATAATGCTGACTGATATTTTTTATCAATTGTTTAAATACATACTGCAGAGTCATATGTATCGTGATGTCTCTCAGAGTCTGGCAGCTTCATGGGATAGCTAAAAGACATGTTTATTTCGTTGTCCATTTGTCTCCATTTTACTCCTGGACGGGAGGTTATAATTGGGATATAATGAAACTCAGGGAACAAAATGATCTCTGTGGGATCCAGAGGGTGGCAACATGAGAACAGGCCTTTTCTGTAGTGGCTCCCCATTTGTGTAATAATAATAATAATAATAATAATAATAATAATAATAATAATTTATTATTTGTACCCCGCCCATCTGGCCGAGTCTCCCCAGCCACCCTGGGCGGCTTCCAACAATTATCAAAATACATTAAAATATCACAGATTAAAAACTTCCCTAAACAGGGCTGCCTTCAGGTATTTTCTAAGTGTCAGGTAGTTGTTTATCGCTTTGACCTCTGATGGGAGGGCGTTCCACAGGGCGGGCGCCACTACCGAGAAGGCCCTCTGCCTGGTTCCCTGTAGCTTTGCTTCTCGCAGTGAGGGAACCGCCAGAAGGCCCTCGGCGCTGGATCTCAGTGTCCGGGCAGAACGATGGGGGTGGAGACGCTCCTTCAGGTATACAGGACCGAGGCCATTTAGGGCTTTAAAGGTCAGCACCAACACTTTGAATTGTGCTCGGAAACGTACTGGGAGCCAATGTAGATCTCTCAGGACCGGTGTTATGTGGTCCTGGCGGCCACTCCTAGTCACCAGTCTAGCTGCCGCATTCTGGATTAATTGCAGTTTCCGGGTCACCTTCAAAGGTAGCCCCACGTAGAGCGCATTGCAGTAGTCCATGCTCTCCTCAGGGAGGTTTGCCTGGTGCTTTCATTATATATTTTTAGGCACCAGGTGAAAATGTTCCTCTTCAAGCAGGCCTTTTCCTGATTAATATTATACAACCTTTTAAATGTGTCTGTGGGTAAGGTTATTGTTTAGCTGTTTTGTTTTACTTATTTACTTGTTTTTATTCTGCATTTTATTCTGTGAACATCCCCAAGAGCTTATGATGAAGGGCAGTATATAAATTTAAAGAGATGAAATCTTTTAAGGGAATATACTATGGTGATTGCTATTAATTGGTGTTAGGATGTTAGGTTTCTATGAAATTGTGTAAATGCTTTTCACTCACACATAGTTTGGATTTTATTTTTTATTTATAAAAGACTCCAATGATTTTAAACTGAAAATAAGACATGTATATGAAACAATAGACTTGAGTTGACACATTGTCTATTTTCTTTTTTCCCTTTTGCCAAGCAATTCCTAAGTGTTAAATACTTCTATAGCAACCAGCTTCAAATATGATTACTCCTACATAAAGATGTAAAATAAAATCCTGAATGTCTTTTTTTTTAAAAAAAATATTGCATTATATATATAGTCATAAGAGTACAAGGTGGGATCTAGACACATATGACAAAAGCTGTGAAAATGCTTTTTAAAAAAACGTTTTGAAAAATATATTGAATTTACCATCGCTTACCATCGCCATCTAGTGTCGCATTTGTATAATGCACTTTACAGCACACTTAAAACGTTTTATTTGCAACTGTATAGCTGAGTCCCAAGTCTGTTCTCACAGCAGGTCTTCTCCACCCTCTCCTCACTAGAGAATCCTGCACCCCAAAAAGCCTCTTCTGAGGATTAGTGGGCCTTCAGGAAAGGCATGTGCTATCACCTGAATTTGTTTGTATGCTGTTCTATTTAACTGGAGACTTCAGTAATGTTACCTTATGCTAGCAACCTTTGGTCATTACCATTATGATCTTGTTGAATTACATATGGGTATGTATGATTTGGAGCTCGATCATTTATATTGTTGATTTCGTGCGGTTAGGATGTTAAAACATTGTATTATATTTATTTATATAGAAGTCTGTACCACTGAAGAAGGCCGCATGGCCGAAACAGGGTGACTATTCCGGGAATCCTTGTTTGAAACTTGTGACATTATAACAACTTTGTTGCACCTGTTGATGGTTTGAAGATTCATTTGGAACCTGAAAAGCTCTTCAAACCTCTTTTTGCACCTGTTGGCTCCCTTCATTTACAAGAATCACTAAGACTGCAGTGACTTTTTTGAACTAGTACTGTGATGTTACTACCCGCTTGGTCGTTCTTTATTTGTTGTTTCCTTATCATTATACAATTTTGGCGATGATCCAATTGTATCTTTAATTATGTTCAGCAGGTTACGTTTGGTGTGAGTTTGCTCTTGTATTTACGTAACCGTGGTATATATTGTTGGTTGGGTGCTGTGGGAAGCTGCAAAAATCAGACAAAAAGATATTTCAGAAGTAGAACAACATTCATGTGGAGTGGGAATTGAAATCATGGTTTGCCTTTTGAAAACATGTTTTGGTCTAATGTCTGGATGCAGCTGTTCCCCCAGAATATCCCACACTGAAAATCTCAGTTAAAGCAAATGCAGAATTACAGATGATGGACTTGTACCTGGAAGAAAGGAATGCAAAGCCTTCATGCTTCTCTCAACCCTAAAGACACACACACTTCCCATAAACCTATGCCTGGCCACTCTGAGAATGGGTAGTTTTGGTCCAACCAAAAGTCTAATCTAGCAGCCAGGCTCTTTTTACGACATCCTTTCCCCCAAATGGGACCCAGGTGGCGCTGTGGGTTAAACCACAGAGCTTAGGGCTTGCTGATCAGAAGGTCGGCGGTTCGAATCCCTGCGATGGGGTGAGCTCCCGTTGCTCGGTCCCTGCTCCTGCCAACCTAGCAGTTCGAAAGCACATCAAAGTGCAAGTAGATAAATAGGAACCACTCTGGCGGGAAGGTAAATGGCATTTCCATGTGCTGCTCTGGTACGCCAGAAGCGGCTTTGTCATGCTGGCCACATGACCCAGAAGCTGTACGCTGGCTCTCAGCCAATAAAGCGAGATGAGCACCACAACCCCAGAGTCGGACATGTCAGGGGTCCCTTTACCTTTACCTTCCCCCAAATGGCATTAAAGACATAGGTGGAGACTTGTTATGAGTTTTTCATTTGGCTTGGCTTTGGGGGTCTAGTCAGGGAAAAATTATCACGAAGCCTAGGTGCCCTGCTCCTCTTTGTTTTCCCTTTGCTGTGGCCACGTTTTTCTGTGACCCTGGTAGCATCTAATGGCACTTAGGTTCTTATCCCACTTCTCAAACCATGTCAGGTTATTTCAGAGAAGAGGCCAGGCCAAAATGACTACTTAGTAGAGAAACAATTTTATTATAAAATAACAGTCTCTAGAACAGAAAGAATAAGAATAAGAATAGGAGGAGGAGTAGTTTGGATTTGATATACCGCTTTATCACTACCCGAAGGAGTCTCAAAGCGGCTAACAATCTCCTTTCCCTTCCTCCCCCACAACAAACACTCTGGGAGGTGAGTGGGGCTGAGAGACTTCAAAGAAGTGTGACTAGCCCAAGGTCACCCAGCAGCTGCATGTGGAGGGGCGGAGACGCGAACCCGGTTCCCCAGATTACGAGTCTACCACTCTTAACCACTACACCACACTGGCTCTCACGGCCTCAGTTGCACACAGAGCCACCAACAGTTGAAATAACAGTAATAATACTTAATAATAATTTTGTTATTGATACCCTACCCATCTGGCTGGGTTGCCCCAGCCGCTCTGGGCAACTTCCAACACATATAAAAACATAATAAAACTCCAAACGTTAAAAATTTCCTGATACAGTATAGCAGCTAACTCTATATCACACATGACATTTCTTTCTGCTGCTACCAGAAATGTTCCTTTGTATCCAGAATGAAAGCAGAAAGCTATTCTCTCCTGTCCTTACTCTGACTTGGCAGTGAGGGCCAAAGAAGAAAGCAATGGTTCTTGTACGGGAGGGAATTTTGGAGAGGGAAAATGGCACCCAACAGCAACAAGGAGGATGGAGACTGCTACTAGTAAGTGGGAGAGACATTTCACCCAGTTCACATCCTCTCACCCTTGCCACCCACCCCCTTGCAGAGGTTCAAGGAGGCATTTTGGCTCAGTTCTGCTGGAAGCACCTCTATTCTCACACAAAGAACCGTTCCTTGATCTGCTCCCCCAATGCCCACGGCTGACGACTGTTTTCTCTCTCTTCTGCTGCTATATGCTATATTCCTTTATTTTGCAACAGCCTGTCCTGCACTAGATTCTGAAGCAGGTGTGTTAGTAAACTGATAATAGCAGTTTTCTTTATTTATATATTCCAAGGAACAAAACAAAGCCAAACAAAACAGAAAGCCTAAAATAAGGATGCTCAAGCCTACAATGGATCAGCTCATAAACACCGCAGAGACGTTGAAGCTCAGAACTCATTCCGCAATGCTCAGCATTTTGAGAAGCAATTACGCGGGGCATGGGAGAGAGGCAATTGGCTGGCAGTTTTGAGTTCAGAAGAGAAGCAAGAAGGAATTAAACCAGGCGCAGCCTGGATTTGGCCAGCTACTTAGAAGCCAAAAGGGCTCTGAGCTAGAAAAATGTAATTGTTTTATGTGATCACTTATCACAGTGCAAAGGGCTGCCCAACATGGGAAATGTCAGAGGCTGAGCTCTACATGGTGTCTTCATGCTCATGCAGGAATGTTTGTAAGCATGCGCTCGAGAGACAAACTACACCTGCTCTGCAGTCAAGAGATTTAGCTGCTGGCGAGTAAGTGGAGAACAATGTGGTTTCCTGAAGTCTAATCAAGAAGCAAACTAATAAGGAGGGGCAGTGGACAGGGGCAGAGGAAGGGGGTGCGGTAGGTGCGGGGCGCCCTGGGTGTCACCACTGAGGGGGGGTGACAAAATGTCAGGCAGCACTCACCAGAGCGCCTGCAGTGAACCCAAGCCATGCGTCTCTCCTGAGAGAGACGTGGTGGCTTGGGCGCACGCAGGCTCCGCGCTGCCCAAAGGGTCTGCCCGCTGCCTGCCTCCCAGCTGTAGGGCGGCTGAGTGGGAGAAGGCAGGCAGACTCCAGAAGCCCCGTGGTGCTCCCGCCCCTATGGGCGGCTCGTCACGCCCCTGGGCACACCACCCCAGGCACCCGAGCGGCTTCCTCCGCCGCTGGCAGTGGATTATGGAGAGGTTCCTGAAATGCATTGAAGCTCTAGCTCAGGAGTAGGGAAGTAGATCTGGCTGGTGATCTGGATCCTTATCTTTCCCACCTCCCGTGGGCCAACTCTGGCATCATTGACAGGTGCCCATCATTGGCAGGTGATGTGCTTTCCTGTGCCCGTGTGACTTGAAACCAAACCGCTGCAGGCAAAGGAACAGTGCTCTGCAAATGCCGAGGCTCTCTAGGAGTCTCTAGGAGTCTTGGTAGACCACAAACTTGACATGAGTCAACAGTGTGATGCAGCAGCTAAAAAAGCCAATGCAATTCTGGGCTGCATCAATAGGAGTATAGCATCTAGATCAAGGGAAGTAATAGTACCACTGTATTCCGCTCTGGTCAGACCCCACCTGGAATACTGTGTCCAGTTCTGGGCACCACAGTTCAAGAAGGATACTGACAAGCTGGAACGTGTCCAGAGGGGGGCAACCAAAATGGTCAAAGGCCTGGAAACGATGCCTTATGAGGAACGGCTTAGGGAGCTGGGTATGTTTAGCCTGGAGAAGAGAAGGTTAAGGGGTGATATGATAGCCATGTTCAAATATATAAAAGGATGTCATATAGAGGAGGGAGAAAAGTTGTTTTCTGCTGCTCCTGAAAAGAGGACATGGAGCAATGGATTCAAACTACAAGAAAGAAGATTCCACCTAAACATTAGAAAGAACTTCCTGACAGTAAGAGCTGTTCGACAGTGGAATTTGCTGCCAAGGAGTGTGGTGGAGTCTCCTTCTTTGGAGGTCTTTAAGCAGAAGCTTGACAGCCACCTGTCAGGAATGCTTTGATGGTGTTTCCTGCTTGGCAGGGGGTTGGACTGGATGGCCCTTGTGGTGTCTTCCAAGTCTATGATTCTATGATTCTAGGATCAGTAGATCGGTGACACTTCCAAAGCCCTGCACCTCCTCAGGCACAGTGGAGATTTTGTTATGGGATTGGCTACTCTAAGGAGTTCCCCACTGGTAACTCACTAGTGGAGCTGAGGGGGCTGTCAGTGTCGATCAGCTGATGAATGGAACAGTGGTTCCCCCCTCCCTCAGCTGCACTAGAGATTCCCAGAGGGGAACTCCCTAGGGCAGCCAGTCCCAGAGCGGCTTGCTGTCAGAGCCGATCAGCTGATGGAAGCTGACTGTGATCCCCCTCAGCTGCACTGGAGAGTTCGCAATGGGCCCACCATCATTCAAGGCAACTGTTTTTTTTCTTTCGAGAAATATGTGGTTAAAAAGAAGAAGCCATCATTGTTTGCTACTCCGCTGGGATCTTCTTCTGCTCTCGTTTCTTCCTATGGCAAGACCTTTTGTCCGCAATATTAAAGATGAAAGCCGTGGATGTCAAGATTTGATTAAAGACCCTTCTGTGCAGCAGGAAAGGCCTCTACAGTCTTCTCAAACAAAGAAAATGAATACTACTCAATCCAGTGGCAAGTGGAAAACTTTGTCACCCTTTCATGTTTGGGGTCAACGCGAAGACATGGCTGATGTAACTGAGAAATGAAAGGAAGAATCATAAAATTTCTGCAGTCAACAAAAGGTTTATTGGGTCGCATAACAACAACTTTTACTCAGAGTAGATCAATTGAAATGAATGAGCTGCATGACTAACATAGGTGCATTAGTTTCAATAGGTTTACTTTGTGTAAACAGGAGTTGAACATAGCCCATTGTATTTCTCTTGATTGATGGATCATGCCTGGGCTGCTGTGAATATTTAGCAGGTCATCCTTCATTGTCTTTAGCCTGCAGCCTCTCTGAGGTATCACCCACATTTTAGGGAACATAGGAAGCTGCCTTATATGGAGTCAGACCCGTAGTCCATCCAGCTTAATAATGTCTACACTGACTGGCAGCAGCTTTCCGGGCATTTTCTCCAGCTTTATCTGGGGCTAGAGACTGAGTATGTTGGATTTAATCAGTCTTGCACGCCTCCAGCCAGCAGAGGGCAGGCTTGAGACTAACAGATAGTCAAGGAACAAATACACTTAGTGGTTTCCCGTCAATATCCACCTCTTCCTCTCTCTCATCTGCATGATAAACTAGCTCCGACCATGCAGGCTTAGAAACAGAAGTCATTTACTTTACAATATGAAAGTAAAGAACTTTTTCTTTCTTTGCCAAGGGCATTTCTCTGTGTTAAGGAGTTTGGCAGGAAACCACAAAGGGTATTTCCGCCTGTTAGTCTCAAGCCTGCCCTCTGCTGGCTGGAGGCATCATTGCATGCAGAGCAGATGCTCTGCTATTGAGCTACAGTCCTTCTGCTCCGCTTCTGAGAAGTTGTGTGGATTGGTCCCTGAGCGAGGGCAGAGCGTGATGAAAAGGCTGCCCTCAAGACCCCACGGAGGCCATCTTGTTCACAGGTCCACCATAAACCCATAGCAAATCAGAGAGAACATTTTTTCTAGCAACTCGAGCTCAACTTTTGGCTGTTCTGTATCTCTATATAAAGATTCCATAGATTACCAAGCAAAGCTAATAATATACCATAACCACTCTTGCACATTTTTTCCTTTGCCATCAAAACATCTGCTCCCCACCCCTGCTGCCGCCGCCACTTTCAAAGAGTAGATTTTGCATTTCTTTTTTATCTCCGATTGGAAAATGAGATTGTCTCACGCCTCTGTCGACGAAGTTCATTTGTCTGCAATCAACAAAAGTGTGTCGCTGACTCATTCTAAAAACAGCACGCCACATTGCCATTCACTTGACATGTCCTAATCACAGGACCCACGACCAACAAAATCATCACCACCGCCACCCTGATGCCTTTGAAGGAAAGACTGATGATACAGTCTCTGTATTTATAGCCCTGAGCATTTATTATAATATGACACCTCCCGAGCAGCTGTATGGCGGAGAGAAGAGCCTATATTTTTCCCTTGTAACCTTGACCGGCTTGATCCTGGGAAGCAAGTGGTCAGGGTCGTTGACAAAAAAAAGAAAGTTAATGTTTCTTAATGACTGCAGATGTTTCCCGAATGACCAGTTGAGCTGCAGGAAAGGGGTACAGAGATCAGTACTCATGACATGACCCTGTGTTAAGTAAAGCAACTGTGATGAGAGAAAAAGAGCGATCTTTTATTAGCTAAACATGGAACGAGGAGGGACAAATCCAAGGTTGGTGGGGCTCTGGGCCACTCGCTCAGTTTTTCTCTCTTCTTGCTCCACTCAAACCTCTCCTGTTCTTCAAAACTGCCCTTTTCTTCTAAGTCAGGGTGGTCCAACTCTTCTTACCAAATGGGCAGCAAGAGAAGAAGAAGAAGAAGAAGAAGAAGAAGAAGAAGAAGAAGAAGAAGAAGAAGAAGAAGAAGAGTTTGGATTTGATATCCTGCTTTATCACTACCCTTTGTTGTTTAGTCATTTAGTCGTGTCTGACTCTTCGTGACCCCATGAACCAGAACACGCCAGGCACTCCTGTCTTCCACTGCCTCCCGCAGTTTGGTCAGACTCATGTTAGTAGCTTCGAGAACACTGTCCAACTGTCGACTACCCTAAGAAGTCTCAAAGCGGCTGACAATATCCTTTTCCCTTCCTCCCCCACAACAAACACTCTGTGAGGTGAGTGAGGCTGAGAGACTTCAGAGAAGTGTGACTAGCCCAAGGTCACCCAGTAGCTGCATGTGGAGGAGCGGGGAATCGAACCCGGTTCACCAGTGTGATGGCCTGGGATTCAGACTCAGGTGCTGAACCTGAGGGATCCCAGCCTGCACAGAATTTCCCGCCTCCAGAATCAGCAGAGCCAGGGCTAGGGCTTGAGTCTGAAGGGTCCTCACCTGTGCTGGATCCTCAGGTGCAGGCATCTGCTGAGTCTGCTCTGGCTCCTGATGGGGTGGAGGACCCATTGCCTGCAGGTGCTCCACTCTCAGCCCCGTCAGGGGAAGCTTAGGTTACCTCTGGGTCCTGTAACCCTCCAGCCTCTCCTGAGCTGTAGAGGCGAAGGGCAGAGAGGCGAAGGGAACTGAGTTCCCGCAGGAGGAGTGCTCGCCTCCAAGCCAGGAGAGGCGTGTCACCTGAGGATCGGGGTCACCCTATGCCTTGGGGCAGATAAAAGCCAGCCAGCCCCAGCCCCAAGTTGCAGGAGCAACATTGTTGGTGACCAGTTCCTGCTTGAAACCTGTCCTGCTTTCCTGCCTGAGCTCCTGACCCGCCCTGGTTCCCTGCTTGCCTACCTGTTCCTGACTTTGCCTGACTCCCTGCCCTGCACCCAGCTTCAGCTACTACGGACTGTCTCTACGTTGAACCTTTGACCACGGACCAGACTTGGACCTCGCCTTTCGGATACCCCATGGGACCAGCACAACCAGATTATGAGACTACCACTCTTAACCACAACAGCACACTGGCTCTTTGTACTTTGACACGGAATTAGCAGGTCACATGCTGCCTTGTCACCCAGAGGGACTAGTGAGAGCTAAATTTGACCCTTATCCACCTACATGCTGCCTTCCCAATCTCCTTTACAAAGCTGGCAAGTGCTAACTAGGCTTTAGGAAGGAGGTGGGAGGACTCTAGGACTCTGTCAGAGCCTCGTGTCTCCTTCCCAAAGCCCTGCCCTCGCTTACCCAGCTTTGGAAAGGCAGTAAAAGGGCTGTGGTGGGGGGCATCAAATGTTGCTGAGGGCCACTGAAAAAGGCCTTGAGGGCCACATACGGCCCTCAGGCCATGCGTTGGACCACACTATAATCTAAGTGTACCTCCATCCCTGCTTTACAGTGAAGTGTGGAGGTTTTCAAGCTTACCATGCAAATGCTTTTTTTCTTTAGGACTGCATAATCCACCCATGGAATTCATGTTGTTGATGCACCGCAATAACCCCTTTTCCCCCTATGTGGAAAACAACTTATCCTCTGCATATTCCCTGAACAAAATCCACCTTTCTTCCCCAGCTTGTGGCTGTGAGAATTATGGAAGATTTAGGACAGAGAAAGGGAGGGTCTTCTTCATGCAAGTCCAGAGCTAAACTGTGATGGCCACCAAACTAGATTGTTTAAAAAGAGAATTAGACCAATTCATGGAAGATAATGCTAGCCGTGGCTATGCTCTGTCTCCACAGTTCGAGGCAGTAATGCTTCGGAATACCAGTTGCTGGAAGCCACAGGAGTGGAGAGAGCTCTTGTGTTCTGGTTCTGGTTGTGGGCTTTCCACATGCATCTGATTGACAACTGTGAGAACAGGATGCTGGACTAGATGGGCCATTGGCCTGACTCAGCAGGCTCTTCTCATGTTCTTATGTTCTAAGGCAGGCATGTCCAACTGTAGTAGAGACTGCGATCTACTCCCAGTATAATAAAACTGGCAGTGATCTACCCATTGTAATTGCCCATAGTTGAGCTTTTTTAAGGGGGAGATACCTGAATTCTTGGGACACAGGTGGTGCTGTGGGTTAAACCACAGAGCCTAGGGCTTGCTGATCAGAAGGTCGGCGGTTCAAATCCCTGCGACGGGGTGAGCTCCCATTGCTCGGTCCCAGCTCCTGCCCACCTAGCAGTTCGAAAGCACATCAAAGTGCAAGTAGATAAATAGGTACTGCTCCGGCGGGAAGGTAAACGGCATTTCCGTGCGCTGCTCTGGTTCGCCAGAAGTGGCTTAGTCATGCTGGCCACATGACCCGGAAGCTGTACGCTGACTCCCTCGGCCAGTAATGTGAGATGAGCGCCGCAACCCCAGAGTTGGACACGACTGGACACGACTGGACCTTTACCTTTACCTGAATTCTTGAGCTTTTTTCAGGGGGAGAGACCAGATTTTTTGAGCTCTTTTTGGGAAGGATTGATCTATGATCTATTGTCGGAAATGATTGTATGAAATCGCTCAACACTTCTTCCTTCCCCCACTCAGCAGCCAACACGGGGAATAAAAGTGGCGAAGGGACATAGCACAGGGGGCGGGGCGAGCCGCGATCACTCAGGAGAAACATTGCAATCACTTTATAGTCTCCTGCGATCGACTTGGAACACACCGGCAATCGACCTGTAGATCACGGTCGACTGGTTGGACATTGCTGTTCTAAAGCAACCCTTATGATCTTTTGCTTTTTCTATTACTGCATTGCCAGATAACCTTCATGTTTGATCCCTGATCGATAATAACTGGCCTTTCAGCATGAACAGCTAATAAATTTTATTTTCAATCAAAGGTTTTTGTCACCCATTTATACATTTGTCTGCACATTTGGCTCACTGTGATGGGGAATTAGCAGTTTTGTTTTAATTAAAAGGAACCTAATGAGACAGTAATCAATTTATGCTGTGGATAAGCCCTCTTGATCAATCAGAGCATTTGCTGTATATCCAATTATTCCCTAATAATCTGATGGTTTAGTCAATAACCAACTCAGAGATTATTCAGCAACGGCATAAGTGCAGAACTTCCAGGCTCAGCCTCAGACAGTGGTTCACATCCAAGCAAATGTGTGGCTAACATTTTCACTTCTACAGGAATAAGATGGGGCCACTCCTCTCTGGGGCTTGTGGATTTTTGACGCTAGGAGCAGGTGTAAGCTGAAAATGACCTTGTCACAAAAAGGATTGTGGAAGTCAAGCTGTGCGTACACCTCCTGTGTTGCGCATCATCACACAGCCCAGCAAATGGTGCGACACCATCTTGACACCTTGAGTTGCCTGGAAGCTGAGTGCAAGGAACATATGCTTTCAAATCGGAAAATTCGTCCCCAGGGTATGGACCTGTCAAGAAGATTTCCTACTGCGAAGCCTGAAGCACTATCTCAGAGTGAAAGGTTGCACAACTACACCAAATGACCAGGTTCTAAAAAGTTAAGTTAGTTAAGAGTTAAGGTAAGTGTTAAATTAGACACACTTGAGCACCTCTGAAATCAATGGCCATAAGGCCAGCCTACATGTTAGGTTGAATTCAGTGATTTTTCTCCCCCTCAACACACACACACACACACACACACACACACACACACACACACACACACCTCTACCAAGGAAAAGTATCCAAGGATGCTTGAATGTTCAGGTTCAGGCAGGTTATCGATCACATCTGATCAACCTCATCTTGGGAAAGTGTGCCAGTGGTGTGGCATCAGATTCAGGCATGAATTGCGCTAAAGCCTTTTTTTATCTCGAATAATAATAATAATAATAATAATAATAATAATGTATTTATTTATACCCGCCCATCTGGCTGGATTTCCCCAGCCACTCTGGGCGGCTTCCAGCAAAATATTAAAATACAATAATTCATCAAATATTAAAAGCTTTCTTAAACAGGGCTGCCTTCAGATGTCTGCTAAAAGTCAGATAGTTGTTTATTTCCTTGACATCTGGTGGGAGGGTGTTCCACAGGGTGGGTGCCACTACTGAGAAGGCCCTCTGCCGGGTTCCCTGTAGCTTTGCTTCCCGCAGTGAGGGAACCGGCAGAAGGTCCTCGGCACTGGACCTCAGTGTCCGGCTGAACTGTGGGGGTGGATATGCTCCTTCAAGTATACTGGGCTGAGGCCGTTTAGGGCTTTAAAGGTCAGCACCGACACTGTGAATTGTGCTCGGAAACGTACTGGGAGCCAATGTGGGTCTTTCAGGACCTGTGTTATGTGGTCTTGGCGACCGCTCCCAGTCACCAGTCTAGCTGCTGCATTCTAGATTAGGTGTAGTTTCTGGCTCACCTTCAAAGGTAGCCCCATGTAGAGTGCATTGCAGTAGTCCAAGGCCAAGCACACAATAGCGGCTTAAAATGCAGAGAGGACATTTCTGCAAGATGCATTTCAAGCCACATTTGAATGGTGTTGTACAGATCAGAGAGGGGTCAGGAATGACTTCACTCACTGTGCAAGAACGACCCCATTTTCTACCCTTACACATAAACACACTCTCATCCATTTCAATGTCAACTTGGTCTCTCTTCTGTAAAGAATAGTTTTAGATTAGGGATAGTTGGAGGGCAAATGTGACGTGTTTATTCTTATGGCCAAAGGAACCCCAATTTTTTATTGCTGCCATCAAGGTCTTCTGTTCAAACAAAGCAAAGTATGTGTAAGAGGTGTGTCCCCAAATTATGAGGCAAATAGGGGTGACTTGGGATGAGATTTCCACATGCCCTAGGCCTAGTCAGATTCCAATGGCAGTGGTATTAGCGAAGCAGAGACCAATCTCATGCTCTCAATCGCTTCACTTCCAGGGATCACCCTGGCTGAGCTGCTCTAAATTGGTTCTGGAGCGCCCACTTATCCAGCCGTTATATCGTCTCTATCTTGCTGCCAGCATCTTGGATTTGGATTACCTGGCTCCACAGCCAGGCAAGATGAACTGGTAAGGCATCTGTTCCTGGCAAGTGGGAAGCATAGCCAAGCATTCCACAGAGCCTAGGGCTTGCCAATCAGAAGGTCAGCGGTTTGAATCCCCGCGACGGGGTGAGCTCCCGTTGCTCGGTCCCTGCTCCTGCCCACCTAGCAGTTCGAAAGCACGTCAAAGTGCAAGTAGATAAATAGGAACAGCTCTGGCGGGAAGGTAAACGGCATTTCCGTGCACTGCTCTGGTTTGCCAGAAGCGGCTTTGTCATGCTGGCCACATGACCTGGAAGCTGTACGCCGGCTCTCGGCCAATAAAGCGAGATGAGCGCCGCAACCCCAGAGTCAGACACGACTGGACCTAATGGTCAGGGGTACCTTTACCTTTACCTTGATTGGCTGTAAAAAGCAAGGTTGCTTTTTACAGCAGGGAAGAGTATTCATGCTCAGCAAAGCTGAGTGTTATGTACTGAGCTGAAGCCTAGAACAATAGGATCCAAAATGCAGCAGTCTGATTGGTCCTAGAACAATAGGATCCAGAATGCAGCAGTCTGATTGGTCCACAGGAGCCACCCAATCCAGCTCCAAGTGGAAGTGAATCAGCGACCTGATTGGCCTGCAAGAGCAGCCAATCAGGCTCCTGGATGAAGTGAATCCGCAACCTGATTGGCCTACAGGAGTAGCCCAGAATTAGCCAATCATGTGGGGCCCATTGTGTAAATAATGTATATATAGCAGGTGTTTTGGAGAAAGATTCATTCTTTGCTACTATGAGCTGAATAAAGAGCATGAAATTCACACTTGACTCCGAGTATATTTCACTGAGTATCCATTTTGCATGCAAAAGGTACCAGCTTCCATGCCAGGAAGGTCTGGAAAATGTTCCTTCCCTTTTAAGCTGCAGAGGGATGCGCTCTGCTGAACTCACAGACATGAGGAAGGAATGGTAATATCTAATAAATATATCCTCTCCTAGCACCTATGCACATCCGTACACTGCCTTGACCAGTAATAAGTCAAAACATGTCCTTTGATCAGTCCTGACCTCTATAGAAGTTTCTGTTTCAGGGTTCCCTTCTCATTTGAACAACAATGGACAAGCCCGCGTACTGTTCCCGGACACATTGAACTCGGCCTCAGCTCTGCTCCTGCGACATCATCTGGCAGAGAGGAGACCTTCAGCATTTGGAGAAACCAGCCAGCCACTTATTTCACACTAAATCCTTGAATTTCTTAACACAGAGCATGATGGTAACACAAGCCCTCCTCCAACCTAGCTCCCCTCCCCCACCCCTCACTAAGTTTCAGCTAATTTGATGGCTAGACAGGGTTTTATTTCTCCTTTCTCCTTTATTGGTCCTCTGAATTATGAGTCTTTTTTTTTAATGAACTGAGCTGGCATGTTCTGCTCCTGTGGCTGGCTCCCTACCTAATGATCTGCGGCACCATGGGGATGGTTCCACCCGAAAAGCTATTTGAATCAACAAGCTATGAATCACACAAAGGAAGGCAATTTTCAGGCTCTGTGTACAAGGGCGAGGCATTTATAGCAGCTGCCCAAATAAAACGGTGGCAATTGTTTAAATAAAAAAATTTTAAAAAATGAGCCAAGCAGCTTCACTGTCCTGGATTTCAGGTCCCCCCCCCCCACGTTCTCCTGTGTGAAGAAATGTGCCAGTTCAGGCTGTGGGGGTGGGGTGGGGGTGTGCGCTAAAACTTTCCATGGGCATTTTGGATGCAGATATTCCAAAACAGCAAAAGGAAATTTTTCTGTATGCGACTGCGGCGGCTAGAATTCTAGTAGCGAAAGCATGGAAAGAAAATGAGGTTCCCAAAATTGAAGATTGGCAATATAAGCTTCAAGAATTTGCCAAACTAGCTCAATTAACGAATAATCTGAGGGGAAATTCTAAACGAAGATTTATTGAAAAATGGGATAGTTACAGAAACTATGTTTTAAAATACAGTAAAAACTCTATTTCTATGTTGGCATTTGAGGAATAATGTACGGATAAGCATTTGGAAAACATATCAAGGAAATGTGATGTTTGGAGAATGTAATTATAATGTTACTATAAGTATGTTTGTGGGGTTATGTACATTCAATGTTAGAAAAAGATGTATGGGTATTGGCGCAGGAAGTCAGAACTTGTTTTTTTCCCTTGTCTTTTCTTTTTCTCACTCTTTTTTCTCACTCTTTTTTCTTAGGTTTAGAATAACAACAACAACAAAATTATTGTAAATAATCTTTATTTATGTGAAATTCATTGATATGAAATCAAAAAAATCTTTAATAAAAATTTGTTTTAAAAAAAAACTTTCCATGGGCAAACCTGCGCTTTTGTGCCTTTGCAGATACTCTTCCTTTTGTTACACTCACAGGGAGCAGCCCCAGAGTTGGTCACAACTGAACCTAATGGTCAGGGGACCCTTTACCTTTACCTTTACCCATAAGTCATAGAATCATAGAATCATAGAGTTGGAAGAGACCACAAGGGCCATCCAGTCTAACCCCCTGCCAAGCAGGAACACCATCAAAGCATTCCTGATGGTGGCTGTCAAGCCTCTGCTTAAAGACCTCCAAAGAAGGAGACTCCACCACACTCCTTGGCAGCAAATTCCACTGTCGAACAGCTCTTACTGTCAGGAAGTTCTTCCTAATGTTTAGGTGGAATCTTCTTTCTTGTAGTTTGAATCCATTGCTCCGTGTCCGCTTCTCTGGAGCAGCAGAACACAACCTTTTCCCCTCCTCTATATGACATCCTTTTATATATTTGAACATGGCTATCATATCACCCCTTAACCTTCTCTTCTCCAGGCTAAACATACCCAGCTCCCTAAGCCGTTCCTCATAAGACATCGTTTCCAGGCCTTTGACCATTTTGGTTGCCCTCCTCTGGACATGTTCCAGCTTGTAAAGTCCACATTACACAGACCATTACCACAACATAACACTTTGCATTAATCTGCAGCTTTCAAAAAATGCAAGAAAATTTGCATCAAAATGCATTTTTCTTTCAAACTATGCATTTTAAACTTCCTTTGAAACGTCTTTTTTAAAAAAAGTCAATAACTGTATCAGAAAATTCAGGAGGCGAAAAAGTTGTTGGATAACTAAGTTCTGAGGAACACATGAGTCTAGGATTTGCAGGTCTGGTCGGTTTGTTTCAAAAACCCATGAAGTTCAAATTTCTCCAGCATCTCCAATTAGGATCTGAATCCACTGGCACGGATCATATTCAATTACTGTTATCACTGAGCCATTGATGTCAGAGGTTGTCTCAAGAGACAAGGAGCGTCCGCTATAACAGTTATAGCTGTCTGCGTGAATTTTTATGGGGGTAAAATGTTGGGCATTTGATGTTCAGGAGAAACAATTCCCCATCGCAGCCTTATCAACCTTCAGAGACACTTAATTTTGAAGGAGCATTTGGGACGTGCCAGTAGGCCTACTTGTCATGAATCCAGTAGCAGGAACCCGTTCCAAAATGTGACAATACTTGACCCTGCTACTCAGCTAAATGGATTTGTAATAGACGCTGCTAATATTATTTAGCCTCAAAGCAAATTTACCTCTCCAAACACAAATTATTAATAGAATCATAGAAAGGTAGAGTTGGAAGGGACCACGAGGGTCATCCAGCGAAAAGAGTACAATGAAGGAGATTTCTTGATGTTAATAGGCAGGGAGCCCCAAAATGTAGTTGCAGACCCCTCCCAGTATCCCTATTTTTCAAGGACAGTCCCAGATTTATAGAAGCTGTCCCAGTTTCTGATTTGATACCAAAATGTCCCATCTTTCCTTAAGACAGTGATGGCTAACCTTGACACTCCAGATGTTTTGGGACTACAACTCCCATCATCCCTGACCACTGATCCTGTTAGCTAGGGATGATGGGAGTTGTAGTTCCAAAACATCTGGGGTGTCAAGGTTAGCCATCACTGCCTTAAGACATCCCTATTTCCATTGGAGAAATGTCGGAGGGTATGGAGCTATGTGACCTTCAAACCAAGGAGATCAGTAACTATACAACCTTTAGAAGACATCTGAAGGCAGCCCTGTATAGGGAAGTTTTTTTAATATTTAATGTTTTGTTACGTTTTTATATACAGTACGTTGGAAGACGCGAAGAGTGGCTGGGGCAACCCAGTCAGATGGGCAAGGTATAAATATTATTATTATTATTTCATTGGGGAAAAACAAAATGACTAACAAACTCAATAAGTAAATAAACAAACATGAAAGAGCTAGGAAACATTGCAGCTCTTTTAAGATCTCTGAGCAAAATCTTGGACCCAAAAACACTGTGTGTCAAACATTTGGATAGCTTTTCTTACCTGAACTGCCAACAAATTCCTGGAGCCAAAAAAAAAAGATAAAGACTGCTATCTTACCAGTGAAATTATTACAAGAAAGGCCAATTCTATTTTTCTGGTTTGCCAAATTAAGTTAATTGCTGCGTTCATTCTATTCCTGGTTCATAACAGCCATGTTTCCATCCTAGTAACTGTCACATGGCTATTCTAATACCACTACAAGGTGGGACCTGGCTTTGGAAGCCCATAGTCTCATCGGTCAGCTCTACTGTCAACTTTTTGATGATTGATGATATGGCCTGGTCTTCAGCAGATGCTCTGCAATGGATGTGATATTCCACTGTGCCTGCTATGCTTTCTAAATCCTGAAGCCAAATGACTAATGTTCTTGGCACATCCTAGTAGCGATGAACTCTACTTCTGATGCTCCTGTATCTCCAAGGCTAGCACACCCAGGAGATAAATATTGTACTTATTCTAGCAGTCAGTTTTGATATTTTATTTATTTATTTATTTATTTTAGGATGTTCAATTTTATACATTTCAATAATTTTACAATCATTTCAACATTTCAAAACTTGACTTCCTTCCCCCTCTTTCTGAGGTTCCATAAATTTATTTTTAATATTTTCTGCACATTCCAGATTAACTTAATTTGCTCATTTATTCATCTACTTTAAATGCAGTATATACTCTTATGAAACTGCAGGTTAATTACAAGCATCCTGCCAATGTCCTTATCTGTTTACAGTTTGTTTGTAAATATTCAGTAAACCATTTCCATTCTTTCAGAAAAAGTTTGTTATCTTGATTTCTTATTTTTCTGGTAAGTTTCGCCATTTCTGCATATTCCATAAGCTTTTGCATCCATTCTTCTTTTGCTGGGACTTCTTCTTCTTTCCATTTTTGGAGAAGTAACATTAGGCAGTGGTGGCAGCAGCAGCAGCAGTGGGGTAACTAGCCCTGGGTAACTAGTGACCCCCTTACTGGGGTGTGGTTTTCAGCCCCAGTATGATGCCAATTCCTGGCACTGGAAGACAAAGGCCCCAATCAGGTCACATAGGACAAGTTTTGTATCTCAGTCAAATTCATGGAGGAGAGAGCAATGGCTATGCTCTGCCTCTGTGGTTGAAAGCAGCAATGCTTCTGAATACAAGCTGCTGGAAATCACAGGAGCAAGAGAGGACTCTTGTGCTTGGGTCTTGCTTGAGGGTTTAGGGATGCGGGTGGCGCTGTGGTCTAAATCACTGAGCCTCTTGGGCTTGCAGATCAGAAGCTTGGCAGTTCGAATCCCCGTGACGGGGTGAGCTCCCATTGCTCTGTCCAACCTAGCAGTTCAAAAGCACACCAGTGCAAGTAGATAAATAGGTACCACTGTGGCGGGAAGGTAAAACAGTGTTTCTGTGCACTCTGGTTTCCGTCATGGTGTCCCATTGCGCCAGAAGTGGTTTAGTCATGCTGGCCACATGACCTGGAAAGCTGTCTGTGGACAAACGCCGGCTCCCTCAGCCTGAAAGTGGGATGAGCGCCACAACTGCATAGTCGCCTCTGACTGGACTTAACCGTCCAGGAGTCTTTTACCCTTTTACCTTTTACTTTGAGGGTTTCCTACAAGGCTGCCTTCAGATATCTACAGAAGGTGGTATAATTATTTACCTCTTTTATATCTGCCAGGAGGGCATTCCACAGAGCAGGTGCCACTACCGAGAAGGCCCTCTGCCTGGTTCCTTGTAACTTTGCTTATCGCAATGAGAGCACCTCCAGAAGGCCCTTGGAGCTAGACCTCAGTGTCCAGACTGAACAATGGGGGTGGAAATGCTCCTTCAAGTATACAGGGCTGAAGCTGCCAAAGATGATGAGGGGGAAGGGAGGTGAGAAGATCAAAGCAGTTTAGGTGCACCAGCGACTCTACTGATGTTCCTGGACCACCTTGACTTTGCCAGTGCCCATCCCAGTATGCAACAGTAATGCTGTGCCAGGAGCCCAGGTCCATGGTGCTGATCTTCCCATCCAGTCTCTCCTGTTCTTCTCCCCATATGCATGAAGAGGGCTCTTGATTTGCATCCATGCCAGGAAAAGAAAGCTGCTGTGTGTCTCAGCTGCACACACAGCTTGAAGATTCGAGGTGGATGCCCATAAAAACTGGCAAAGCTGATTGTCCTCTGCTTGGTCAACCACTTCGACAGCTTCCAAGACCGACAACCGCATGTGACTTGTGCATTCCTGTCCGGTGTAGTTTCCTGTTTTCTGCCTGCTGTTATTTATTGGCTTGTGTTAGAGCTTTTGTCGGAGAAGGCAGCCTTGATGAATTCGCTCCTGCGATGTTTGGTGCTGCAAGAAATCATAAACCCATTGTTCCATTGAGAAGGTTGAGACATTATCCGGGAGGAAAATGGCCTGGTTACTCTTGCAAAAAGTAAAGAGATTTCAGCTTGGAGAGGGGCAGGGAAAGTGTTGCGTAGGGTGAGCATAATGAGAATAGTGTTCCCCAGAGCTTCTAGGCACAGCTTGGAGGAAGGGCGAGGGGGGAGTGCAATAGTTCAGTGGAAGAACATCTCATTTGTATGCTGATGGTTCCAGGTTAAATTCCCAGCATTCCCAGACAGAGCTTGGAATGCTTCCTGTCTGAAGTCTCGGATAACCACTGCCAATTTCTGTAGAGCTGCAGGTATAGGGCAGTATACAAATTTAAATCAATCAATCAATCAGTGATCCTCAAGCATTTTCAGACCACCACTCCCTTGGTTCCATAACCTCATCTTCAGTGCCCCCTGGCACTGCGGTCTAAACCACTGAGCCTCTTGGGCTTGCCAATCAGAAGATCGGCGGTTTGAATCCCCACGACAGAGTGAGCTCCCATTGCTCTGTCCCAGCTCCTGCCAACCTAGCACATTGAAAGCATGCCAGTGCAAATAAATAAATAGGTACCACTGTGGCGGGAAGAAAAATGGTGTTTCCATGCGCTCTGGCTTCCGTCACAGTGTTCCGTTGCACCAGAAGCGGTTTAGTCATGCTGGCCACTTGATCCAGAAAGCTGTCTGTGGACAAACGCCGGCTCCCTCGGCCTGAAAAGCGAGATGAGCACCACAACCGCATAGTCGCCTTTGACTGGACTTAACTTTCCAGGGGTCCTTTAGCTCTTTTTACCTACTCTATTAAAACATTGTTCAGAATATTGTTGTTGTTGCTGCTGCTGCTAATTAGATTTCTATACCTGCCCTTTATCCAAGAATCACAAGGTGGCTTACGGTATAAAAACACAACCTTGCAAACAGTAGCATAATAACAGTGGTTTTTCTGGCGGTACTCGAGGGTAAGCAGTACTGACACTTTCTTTTTCCTAGAAGAAAAGCACTGATAACAAACAAAACAATACCCTTCCTGTATAAACGACTGTAGATTGTTTAATATGCCAAAGGGCTGGGAGAAGAGGGATGTTTTTGCCACTAAAGATATGTAGTGAAGGGGCTAAGCGAGCCTCCCTGGGGAGAGCAGTCCACAAATGGGGAGCCACTGCAGAAAAGGCCCACTCTCCTATTGCCACCCTCCAGACCTCTCACAGAGGAGGAACACAAAGAGCGTCAGACGATCGTAAGGTACGAGTCGGTTCATATGGGGAGAACAGCAGTTTGCAGTATGCACGAAGGAGGACATCAGCACAATTAAATTCAAAACAGTAACAATTAATGACACATTAATTTATTCAACATCCAATCAAAACTATTTTGTTTAATTAATTCAATGAAACTGGTGAACTACATCCACTGATACCAGCTTTTCAAAGTCTGGTTGTAATTTACACCTCCAGCGCCACCCTGCCACTCCCTTGCCTCTTAGCATCCTTCTCTAGGTATTCCTACCCACAGAGTGTGGCAGTGCCCACTGTGGAAACCACTGGTATGCTAAACTAGATGGAACAATGGTTTGCAGCTTCTTATGTAGCGGACCCACAAAAAGGAGAGTGGCAGTACAGAGCCCCACCTGAGCTTTTGCTCAATCATTGGGCTGAGTGTAGCTTCTGCAGGGAGGGGCCCATTTAATTCACGGTGGGGAGAGGTAACAGACATATGAAGGCAGTTCTCATTCTCTGGTCTCCAGGGGCTGCTGCTCCTAAAAGAAGGTAAAAAAACCCTATTCCAGGCATAGGCAACCCTGGCTTTCCAGATGTTTTGGAACTACAACTCCCATGATCCCTAGCTAACAGGGCCAGTGGTCAGGGATGATGGGAATTGTAGTCCCAAAACATCTGGAGAGCCAGGGTTGACTATGCCTGCCCTATTTGGATTGGCATCCAATGTCTGGAGGGCCACAGGTTCCCCGTCCCTGCCCTTCGTAGCTCCCCTATGGAGAATACCACAGCTACAATCTGAGTATCTTCAGGCAACCATCCAACATTCTTTCACAGAGTGTCTTTCCCCCATGGTTTAGTTGGACCTTTGGTCACCTGGGATAACAAGGACGGGGGGAAACCAAAGAGATGTTAATTAACATGGCAGTTAATCAATAGTCTTCTGGGCATGATCTCAGTATGTAGCAGGAAGTTGACCTTCTCGTAGGCATTGCTTAGCAACACTGACCTGCCCTCAGCCAACAAAAGAATTGGTGCTGCAATGCTCAGAGCAGAAATATTCCGATGCGTAAATGTGTACATTCTATGGAAAATGGACTGAACCTATTATCTGTCTCACAAGTTACTAGTTCTTTGCACAACCCTCCATGCATCCTGAAATACGATAGTGATTTCAATGTGCATTTCAATGGTTTCATGAGTCCCCATTTGTCATCTTGCAAGCTATTATGTAATACTCACTAGGTAACATTGAGGGGGCAGTAAAATCTGAGATTGGGTTTAGGGCACACTACCCTTTCTTACAAACTTAGGAAAATAGCATGGCTTATGCTGAGGCCAATCCAAACCAGAACATGCCCTTGGACATGTCACAAGAGTCTTGCAAGCTCCAGTTCTCCTTCCAACACACCTAAACTGTCCATCTCATGGACCACCCACTCACTTACCTGGCTTGCTGCAGGAAAGGATTGTAGCCCTCCTGGTAGAGCATTTGCCTTCCAAGCAGAAGGTCCCAAACTCAACCCTTCAATCTTCAGGTAGGCCTGGGAATTCCCCCTGACTGAAACCCTGGAAAGTCACTGCCTGTCAATGTATACGCTACTAAGCATGGTCTGACTCATTGTAAGGCAACTTCCTATGTTTCTGTGCTCATGCAATGGCACTGAAATGGAGGAGGATTGCAGTCTCTCTACTGTCTTTCCTCTCTGGTGCTTGACATGTCGCTACAGATCTGAGCCATGTGCCAGGAAGGAAGAAGAAGAATAAGAGTTTGGATTTGATATCCCGCTTTATCACTACCCTAAGGAGTCTCAAGATGGTTGGACAGTGTTCTCGAGGCTACCAACATGAGTCTGACCAAACTGCGGGAGGCAGTGGAGGACAGGAGTGCCTGGCGTGCTCTGGTCCATGGGGTCACGAAGAGTCGGACACGACTAAATGACTAAACAACAACAACAAAGGAGTCTCAAAGAGGCTAACATTCCCCTTTCCCTTCCTCCCCACAACAAACACTCTGTAAGGTGAGTGGGGCTGAGAGACTTCAGAGAAGTGTGACTAGCCCAAGGTCACCCAAGTAGCTGCTTGTGGAGGAGTGGAGACGCGAACCTGGTTTCCTCAGATTACGAGTCTACTGCTCTTAACCACTACACCACACTGGCTCTCAGGAGAGAGATCAACCTTCCTTGCTCCATTTGGAGCAGCAGACTGGTTATATGGACAGATCGCATTTGTTCTACATTTTTCATACACCTGCTTAACATATTGGTAGCTTCAACATTACTGAGACCTTTGGCTGCAATTGCTGATTTAACATAACTTAATTAGGAAGGAAATGTGATTATAATTAGATTACAATTCCTAATTGATTTTAGTTAATTAATTCAGTGTACCCTGATTAACATTGTGTGTGTGTGTGTGTGTGTGTGTGTGTGTGTGTGGTTAGCTACTTTTTACTGACTGCAAGAATGACCAAGAAGTACATATAGGAAAGTGATGGACTCTCCTTCATTGGAGGTGCTTAAGTAGAGGTTGAGTGACCATCTGTCAGGGATGCTTTAGTTCTGATTCCTGAATTGCAGGGGGTTGGACTAGATGGCCCTTGGGGTCCCTTCCAACTCTACCCTCCTATGATTCTAAGTCAGGAACTCTTGGATTCTCTATATGGCTGCCCCGTGTGGTGAACCGCTGAACTGCAAGTGACAGTGTTCTCAGTGAAGAACCTTCTGGACTGACTCCACCCACCCACGAAGACTGACCACTGGATCTTCCAGGAAGGAGTAGAAGTTTGAAGGACAGCATGGCTTGATGAGAGTTGTCACCCAGGTTGGGAAAGACTGAAGCCCTAAGCTATATGTTTTAGGACTTTGCATGGTTCTTGGAGAATGGAAAGGTAGCCTCTCGCTGCCTCCACCTGGCAATCCATCCAACAGTATTTCGCTCTCTCTGTCAGCAACAACGTGTGCATTTTGGACTCAATATTTAACTCAGTGACGTTGTTGGGGAAATTTAAAAGGGGTTCCTAGACTGGAGGTCTCCCTCCCAGAAATCTGAAAGAAGAGGACACAGGCTCCAAGTGAAAATATAGGCCTTTATTGAACTACAAATGTGCATAGAAACAGCCTCAAAAGTAGGGAGGAGGCTGCAAAGAACCACATCCGAAGCAAGGCTTCTTATATGCTTGTACAACACATGTGGTTTTTATTTACCACTCAAAGGATCATAGCAATCTTGGTAGCTGTAAATTTAGCTCTTCAGCCCTAAGCATAAGATCGTGTGATTGCATATAATCATTTTTTCAGTGACTTTGTTTATTAAGACTTTGACAAATCTTCCTGTTAATTATATGTCTCCCAATATCCTCTTTCACCTACCTGCAAACCAGTTTAAGATTAATCACAATGGCCATGCCTAGCCGATTCTCTGTTCATGCATGCAATGCCCACCACAGAGTCTAACAGTTTATTCTTTCCAGTGTTCCGGAACGAACATTTGCTACGTACAGTACCTAAAAGCAACTAGTTCTGCACTGTTAAAGGTTTAGGCAGGCACAGGCCGTTTCAGTTTAGCTAGGCCATAGGCTCAAAAGAAGACGGAATAATCAAAAGGATACAGTTGTAGGAAATCCTTATCTCCTCCGTCAGCTTCACGTCTTGGGTTGCTTTGTAGCAGCTAGAGAATACCAATAGCCATAAATAAATCACCATTGCAACTGGGGGAGGCTGGTGGATAAAGGTCACAAAATGTTTCCCTGCTGGAGTGTGAAATCCGTGAAAAGTTTAAACTCTGTCTGACTTGGCATCCTCTCGGTCAGAGAGGTGCCAAAGCTGAGCAAGGATTGTGGAACAATGGAAGGTGCAGAGAACAGGGCAAAAAAAAAAAAAGTCATAAAACCCATTGCACTGCTTTTTTATGGGATGAGGAGTACCTATCACCTTCCTTTTGGGCTTTTCTTGGTGCCAGACAACGACCTTCTAGTTTTGTGTTGTTTTAAGCGTGTTCTCCTTCATGGAGAGCACGTGTTGCGGTGGGGGCCAGCAAGTCACCCCTCTGGTGCTGGGCGGGATCGTATGGATGGCCACTGTTGTGATTGGACCCTGGGTGTTGTTGGGGAGAATTGTATGTTGCAATTTATTGATGGACAGCCCAGCGGATATATATTGGTGGGCTTGCAACGTGATTCCCCCTCTTGGCTGCGTGCTTCTGATCACCCTCCCTCCCTATATTTTAGGCCTCTGCATTGACCTTGCTATGCCTGTCATGGGGTCGTCTGCTGTTGGGGCAGGGGCCTGGTAGGAATTTTTCCAGTTGGCTGATTGGCTGGTGCCATCTGGTTTTCGCCTACTGCGTAGCAAATAGTCACAACTTGTAAGGTTGGCTGTTAGGCATTGGTTATTATGTTGGTTGGAGGAGGGGTTATGATTGATTGCGTCAGCCCCTCCAATTGTTGCTGGTGTTAGGGGAATTCCGTTAAAGGAATCAAGGGGCTCAATGCTTTTTGTCCGAACCCCCGGTCAGCGGCTGGGGCTGTGCAAGAGCCCTGGGAGCCTGAGGGGAGAGGGGAGGGTCAGACCACCTGGCTCCCTTTATCTCTCCAGAGTGTTTTCCCCTTACTGACGGTCGTCAGTTCTGTCCCCTGTGGGACAGATAGTCTTAACCAATGCCTAAGCAACCACTCACATTGTTTGTATTTTAATAAAGGTGTGGCCAAAATCATGCCAAAAACCAAAACTAAAATTCTGACTGATGTGTGAATTATTTGAGGGGTGGTTTGGGGACCTCAACGCGCAAATTGTTCTTGCCATTCTTTTAGCATCTTTTGAAACCTTAAATCAGGCATCCCCAAACTTTGGCCCTCCAGATGTTTTGGACTACAATTCCCATCATCCCTGACCACTGGTCCTGTTAGCTAGGGATAATGGGAGCTGTAGGCCAAAACATCTGGAGGGCCGCAGTTTGGGGATGCCTGCCTTAAATGTTTGTATTCTTCCTCTTAAAACCGGTTTAGAATATTGTTGGTGTTGCTTCAGAGTTTGGTTACTATTTGATAAAGGTAAAGGTAAAGGTACCCCTGACCGTTAGGTCCAGTTGCAGATGACTCTGGGGTTGCGGCGCTCATCTCGCTTTACTGGCCAAGGGAGCCGGCGTACAGCTTCCGGATCATGTGGCCAGCATGACTAACCGCTTCTGGCGAACCAAAGCAGCGCATGGAAACACCGTTTACCTTCCCGCTGGAGCAGTACCTATTTATCTACTTGCACTTCATGCTTTCGAACTGCTAGGTTGGCAGGAGCTGGGACTGAGCAACGGGAGCTCACCCCGTCGCGGGGATTCGAACCGCCGACCTTCTGATCAGCAAGCCCTAGGCTCTTTAGTTTATCCCACAGTGCCACCTGTGTCCCTTTACTATTTGATGCCAGCGGTTTATTGTTTTATGCTTTTAAGACATATTTCGATGCTCATCAAAGTCACCCACAGAACCTTGCTGTTGGGTGATAGACAATTACAGGGTTGAATCCAGCTAATTGCTACTCAGAGGAGACCCTGTGACATCAATGGACCTAACTAAGAAAACAAATCCCTTGATTCCAAAGATTCTGTTCCGAGCAGGAATTACTTGGATGCAACCAATAAGTTAATAAACCGATAAGATCCAAATTAAGGGGTGAGAAGGAGGCAGGACCTGTATTTAATAGTGTAAATCACTCTGTGATCTTCAGATAAAGGGTGGTATAGAAATCAAATCAATCAATAAATAAATAAGCGCAGGAAGGAAAATTGTTTGGCAGCTAGCGTGCTGCTGAGATGACAAATGATTGGAAGAAAATGAATTGGTGTGTTTCCACATCTGGTAGTACTTCGAGTAGCAGGAAGAGGGTTAGTAGCTCTGCAATACATCTTTATTTTGCACTAATGGTATTTTGGGTGCTGCGTTGACAAATTTGTTGGTCAGGGACTACTTCCAATTTTTGTTTTTCATTAGAACCCCAAGCTCCACCAACTGGGGTCAAGTGGCAGCTTAGTGGCTGAGGGAGGCAGGCATACCAGCTCCTAGGGGTGGAAGAAGAAGAGTTTGGATTTGATATCCCGCTTTATCACTACCCGAAGGAGTCTCAAAGCGGCTAACATTCTCCTTTCCCTTCCTCCTCCACAACAAACACTCTGTGAGGTGAGTGGGGCTGAGAGACTTCAAAGAAGGGTGACTAGCCCAAGGTCACCCAGCAGCTGCATGTGGAGGAGCGGAGACACGAACCCACTTCACCAGATTATATGTCTACCGCTCTTAACTGGCTCTCTGTCTTCTGACCCCTCAATATTGATGGGGCAGGGGAGGATGGGCTGAGTGTGGCGTGGTTCAGTGACTGGCTCCTCCTGAGTGCTAGAGAGGAAGCCATGCCATGCCATGATCCATGCTCGACCCCCCCAGTGATGTGACATTGTGCACAACATGCACTGGGAGCATGACATTGTGCACACACTGCCCCCCAAAAAACTTGGGTGCAAGATGGTGCCTCTGGAGGGAGGGGATGTAAAATTAGAGAACAGGATGCTTCTCAGCACATGGCTCAACCACATGTCCCCCCCCCCAGTAAGCAGGACTGAACTAAAAAACCTCTACCACAAAAATCCACTCCTGATTCCCCCTTCCACCCCCCAAGCTTTCTTCATCTCAGCAGCCTAATTTAGACAAGAGGAAAATTACTTTTTGTTGCTGCCCTTCTTAAACAATTGGGTGTTGATATAACTCTTGGCAAATCACCTGCGGTTGGACCACAGCTCCAATCATCCCTGAGCTTTGACCATGCTGGCTGGGGTTCTTAGAGGGCAACATGTTGAATGTTTCTATTCTATGTTATCTTCTTGCTGTGCATCTAAAAGGGCTATCCTCACATATCAGGGGTGGAGAAGCTGAAGTCCAGGAGCCAAATGCAGCTCTCCAGGACTCTCTATCTCGTCCTTTGAACTCTCCTAAGGTCACATCCAAGGGACCTATGCTTGGCAACTCTGAAAATGGGTAGTTTTGGTCCAACCAAAAGTCTAATCTAGCAGCCAGGCTCTTTTTGCGACATCCTTTCCCCCAAATGGGACGCAGGTGGCGCTGTGGGTTAAACCACAGAGCCTGGGGCTTAGTGATCAGAAGGTCGGTGGTTCGAATCACTGTGACGGGGTGAGCTCCCGTTGCTTGGTCCCAGCTCCTGCCAACCTAGCAGTTCGAAAGCACATCAAAGTGCAAGTAGATAAATAGGAACCGCTCTGGCGGGAAGGTAAACGGTGTTTCCGTGCGCTGCTCTGGTTCGACAGAAGCAGCTTTGTCATGCTGGCCAGATGACCCGGAAGCTGTACGCCGGCTCTCGGCCAATAAAGCGAGATGAGCGCCGCAACCCCAGAGTCAGACACGACTGGACCTAATAGTCAGGGGTCCCTTTACCTTTACCTTTAAGGTCACATCCATCACTGGTCCTGCTTCAACTTCTGAGTGTTTTTGCCTGACTGAAATGTGTGCTTGAACTCCCATAATTCTCTTGCTTGCCTGGGAGGAGGATAGAAAGTTGTGTCTGTGACGACCAGCTTACTGTACAAAGGCAAAATTCGCATTCATTATTCCACCCACTTTTGCTTCTAGCTTCACCCACCATTGTCATGTGGCCCCTGGAACATGACCCAGAAGGGAATGCGGTCCCCAGTCCCCCACCCTTGCCATCGATGGATGCAGATAGATCTTTCCTCTTGCCTGTTTCATTCCTTTCTGCTTTTTCTGTCTTTTATCTTTCCTTTACCATTTCTTGCAAATGAACACAGCGGGCTCCTGGTAGGAGGTTGGACTTGATGACCCACACAAAGTACTTCTATCCATTTTCATTACTCAATGATTCTCCGGTGATCCTTTGATAATGTAAAGTTCACTGAAACAATCCCCATTCTCCAAGCCACAAACTTAACCACAGGCAGAAGGAAACATGGATAGTCTGAAATCCACCCAACCTCTCAAACCCAGTATTATCACCCAAAGAGAGCAAGCCGGGCCAGGAACCTACAAATCTGAAACCTGTGCGGATTATTCGGCTGTGAACTCTGAATCCATCACCTCACTGCTTAAGCCAGGCATAGGCAAACTCGGCCCTCCAGATGTTTTGGGACTACAACTCCCATCATCCCCGACCACTGGTCCTGTTAGCTAGGGATGATGGGAGTTGTAGTCCCAAAACATCTGGAGGGCCGAGTTTGCCTATGCCTGGCTTAAGAGGTCAGCAGGCATGCTGGCTTGTGTCCAGGCAGATGACAACAATCCTAGAGACAGTGAACTCCTCCTGCCCAGAATTCTCTGCAGGACTTTGGGAAGTACAATTCTGACATTGCACTGGGGGCTTTCAAATACCAGAGGAAGCATTTTACTTCTCTTTTCCCTTGCATATTCCAAAATCCTGTCATCACTTTTCCCCTGGGAAAACTGAGATATAAAGAGAGTCATTGCATCCCTAACATAAGCCAATGTGATCATTCTTCCCTCAACTTCCTGCATATTGTGACTTAAATAATAAGACAGTTGGGTGCTTAAATTATGCATGCATATTACTTCACTTCTTTTTTCTTTCTTTTTAAAAAGAAAATTCAATGAATCTTCTCCCACCCCAATTCCAACTTTCATTGCTTCTCACATTTCTTTAATACAAAAAATGAATTGAAATGGCCTGCAGGAAATACAATAGCAATAGTTTTGTGGGGGTTTTTTGTTTTTGTTTAAAAAAGAAAGTTGCACATGGTGTTCAGCTGAAAGAATAATCCCTTTGTTTTATTGCATTTGATGCCTGGCAGAATGACTGTGAATGTTTCTTTTATGAATAGAATTCCTGGGAACGCTTTTGTTTTGGTTTTTTTTTTTTTTAAAGAACAGACACACACTACAGTGCAGGAGTAATTATAAGCTCTATAAGCAGTTCTGAATCTTATAGGCTGCCAGAACACTGATACAAAATGTGCAATCAGCACTACTGGTTCCTGAATAAGTGTATTTCCCCGCTCTATCTATGCAGCTTTGTCAAAGAAGATCCCACAAACTGGATGGCCACTTTCTGGTCTCACGTGTCAGAGGATGCCCTCAGAGGTGAAATACCCAGTTACAGAAGTTTTAAGGCTTCACCACAGCACACACCAATGAGGGCAGGGTTGCAGATACGGCACAGTCCAAACAAACCAAGTCCACGCACAGAGAACTGGTCTCGATCCAAACATGATCCAGAGACAAAATCAAGCAACCATCCAATCTTCTATTCACTAGCACATGCATTTTTATTCATATTTTACTCCCAGTTTATGTATTTCTGTACACATTTCTTGGCTAGAGAAGTGCACTGCAAAATTCAGAGACATGCAAAATTCGGAGACGTGCAAATTTCAAGAGATGGGTATGTTTCAGTTTTCATACTGTTTGGGAAAGGACAACTTTGCTAAGTTCAGCTTTAAATGTGAACTGATTCAAATTTTGCCTACCACTTTGGTTGTAACCTGGTAATATCAGGCAAGATTGTTTGTACGAAAATGACCTGAGCTGGCCTGCTAAATACCACAATTTACATGTCCAAAGATATGTTGGCATAGAGACAAATGGGTGGGCCTTTGCCAACCTCACCTGGATGGATGCCATGTATTCCTAGAATGGAGAACAGTAGGCTGAGAGGTGGGGCTGTGTGTGAGTGTGTCTGGCTGATGCTGGAAGCTGGAGTCACAGAGGGATGCCTTGCTCTGTGCTGAACCCCAAGATGAGACTTGGTGTTTCCGTAGAAATCCAATAGGGAAGCAAGATCTGTTGGTGTGTTCATGGTGTGAGCTCCTCTATATATACTCAGCTTGTATATATGTGTAAATAAAACCATATACAGTGATCCCTCGACTTACGAATGCCCCGACTTCTGTATTTTTCAACTTACGAGGGATCAAAGCGGCCGCCGCTTCCGAATTTTTTCGACTTCCGATCGGAAGCCGCGGCCGCTTTAGATAGGGTTTTTTCGAGCTACGAAGATTTTTTCGAGCTACGAATGCATTCTCCAACGCATTCCTATGGGGACTCGACTTACGGTTTTTTCGAGTTCCAACGCTCCCGTCGGAACGGATTACATTCGTAAGTCGAGGGTCCACTGTATCCTGAAGACACCACAGTCTCCCTCGATCTTCATTCCATGGAAACCAAACCCTGAGCAAGCGCTGCCACTCGCTGGGATGCACATAACATTATCAAAGTTTCTCTTGTACCTGTATATTGATAATTTGTTTACTGCTCTTGCAAGCTGCTTTAAGCATAATTTCTACTGATTTCCCAATATTAACTGTACACACATGAAGTGCCATTTGGGCAAATAGAATCCTGTCACATTTAATATGAAATGTGTTTCCTTTCTTCCTCCTCCTCCTCCTCTTCTTCTTCCTCTTCTTCTTCTTCTTCTGCTTTAGAGTCTTGAACTACAGTTGATATTTGTCTGCATTGAAGGACGTGCAGTTTCCTGTGAGTGGAATTCAAAATCTTTAGACTTTTTGGCATCCGGTTGATTCTGGCAGTCTTCACAAAGGAAATCTCATAAGCTGTCAACGGCCAGAAACTAATTACCTCTGCATGTTATCTATCACAGGCTATCAGATTTCCCCCCCCCCAAGTCATTATATGTCAGCTATCAAATACTACTTAATGTTTAATACACAGCATGCTAAACATCAAATCCTGTCAAACGTGATATACCAGTGGTTCTTAATCTGTCTTCCAGGGAGCTTCAGATTCACTGGAGTCTTATCTTTGGACACTTCAATGAGAAATGCAGATGAATGAAAGCTCGCCACGACAGATCTTCCGGGGGAGAAACAGAGAAGAACGTTGTGTGTATTCACAATGGCCAATGCTAAGACTCTACACCAGCCTGTGTGAGCTGAAGTCATGGCATGGAGAAAGTGGGTTGATAAAAGTTTTTCTCCCTCTCATAATAACAATACTCTTGGACATATGTTCTTGAGGAGTGCTTTTTTACCAGCTTCAGCTTGTACGCCAGCTGCAGCTGTTCTGGACTATAACAGTCTCCAGGGGTCAGCAAACTTTTTCAGTAGGGGGCCGGTCCACTGTCCCTCAGACCTTGTGGGGGGCCGGACTATATTTTCTTTTTTTGGGGGGGAATGAACAAACTCCTATGCCCCACAAATAACCCAGAGATGCATTTCAAGTAAAAGCACACATTCTACTCATGTAAATAACACCAGGCAGGCCCCACAAATAGCCCAGAGATGCATTTTAAATAAAAGGACACATTCTACTCATGGAAAAACACGCTGATTCCCGGACCGTCCGTGGGCCGGATTCAGAAGGCGATTGGGCAGGATCCGGCCCACGGGCCTTAGTTTGCCTACCCATGATATAACCACAGTGGTCCATGTATTGATAAACTCAAGACTTGTTTACTACAACATGCTTCTGTTACACGGTGCATCTGGAATTTCATCCAGCCCAGTACCATACAGAATTCATTTTATTTATATACATTTTCAATCCCTTAAGTCCCCCCCCCCGACCGCCGTTCGCCCCTATCAAAGTCCCCCAGGCACCTATTGCAGTCAGGCTTCATAGTTCTCAATAAATTGACAGGGTGTATCTGCCTTCCTTCAGAACTTACAAAGGCTGCCTTCCCTTTGATACAGCTTGCTATCAATTCTCCTCAACTCGGCATAATCAGCAGTTCCAGATAGATGCCGGCATTGAAATTGGCTTTTCAAAAATCTTAACTTCTGCAGTTACTCCTTCTGGGTTTCTTATTTTTATTCATTCATTACACACACACACACACACACACACACACACACACACACACACACACCTCACCAAGCCCCTCTACAAAACAGTATCTTCCAACTCCACCCCATTGTTTTCACTCCCTCAACCCCAGACAGTCTGTCCCATGGAAGCATGCACTGACCCATGGAAGTTTCCATAGGGTGTTCTCTTAACCTCCTTTTTTTTTTTTTGTACTGAGATTTTGTGCATCAATGGTTTCATTTTGAAAACAGAAGGACACACACAGGGCTTATCCACACTTCCTCTTTGTCCTTTCTCCCCAGGGAAAACCGCTCTTTAGTGCTCATTCAGAGCAAACAGCAATTTGGGTTTTCCCTGGATTGACATTTGTTGCGATTTATCACTAAAGAGCAGGTTTTCCCTTGTAAAGGAGGGAAACAAGGGGGAAACTGCTCGGACACATGCCTCCAAATTGAGGGCCAAGCGGAAAACCACTCAGACCTGTACTTTCTAGGCAGGGAACAAGCAGAAATGTGGAAAAGCCAGCACATATGCATATTTCGCTGAAAAAAAATGTTATTATATGTCTTGGAACCTGGTGTAAAGGAGGTTATTCGTTGAATGCTGCATCTCATTTGGCTGTGCCATCTAAATCATGCCACAAGAGGAGCATTGCAAAAAAGCAAACTGGAAGTTTCCTACAGAGAATTCCCTCGGGCAGCAATAATTAAGAGTCTCTCCTGAATACTAAAGAAGGTCTGGAAAACATGCCTTGAGCACTACTCCTTTGTGCATTAAATATCTCTTCCCCCAGTCTGATGCTCAAAGACAGAGCTCTGTGTACCTTAGATGCACAGACAGGGCACAGCAAGTGGTACTGAAAGCAATGTATTTCTTTTGGGTGGGGGATTCGTATGCCAAGATCTTCCAGGATGAGCAGCTTAGGAAGCAGCGGATCTCTGGCTCAGGCTAAGCCAGAATTAAGTCCCCAGCTCTGGCTCAGCTGAAAATACTCAGGCATAACTTTTCAGCCCAACTCAGCCAGGGCTCAGCTGGTTGAGTTGAAGCTGGTTCAGCTGAGGCCGGTAACCCCCCCCCCCCCGGGGCATTTTGGGGGTATGGCATGGAGCAGAAGGAGGGAGAATTTAAGCAGAGATTGATTTTTTTTAATGTATTTTTATTCAAGATTTTCTTGATTTGCAAAAGAATGTGCAATGTCTCTCTCTCGTATTTTTTCCCATGTAACATTTTTTACAAATCAGTTTCATTTGTTGAGACATTGGGAAGAAAAGGGGGAAAGAGGTGGGCAGGTGGAAAGATGGGTGGGGTCAGGTGACGATGCTTCTATTTTACTTAATATATCATAGAATCATAGAGTTGGAAGAGACCACAAGGGCCATCCAGTCCAACCCCCTGCCAAACAGGAAACACCATCAAAGCATTTCTGACAGGTGGCTGTCAAGCCTCTGCTTAAAGACCTCCAAAGAAGGAGACTCCACCACACTCCCTGGCAGCAAATTCCACTGCCGAACAGCTCTTACTGTCAGGAAGTTCTTCCTAATGTTGAGGTGGAATCTTCTTTCTTGTAGTTTGAATCCATTGCTCCGTGTCCTCTTCTCAGGAGCAGCAGAAAACAACTTTTCTCCTTCCTCTATATGAGATCCTTTTATATATTTGAACATGGCTATCATATCACCCCTTAACCTTCTCTTCTCCAGGCTAAACATACCCAGCTCCCTAAGCCGTTCCTCATAAGGCATCGTTTCCAGGCCTTTGACCATTTTGGTTGCCCCCCTCTGGACACGTTCCAGCTTGTCAGTATCCTTCTTGAACTGTGGTGCCCAGAACTGGACACAGTATTCCAGGTGGTGTCTGACCAGAGCGGAATACAGTGGTACTATTACTTCCCTTGATCTAGATGCTATACTCCTATTGATGCAGCCCAGAATTGCATTGGCTTTTTTAGCTGCTGCATTACACTGTTGACTCATGTCAAGTTTGTGGTCTACCAAGACTCCTAGATCCTTTTCACATGTACTGGTCTCAAGCCAGGTGTCACCCATCCTGTATTTGTGCCTTTCATTTTTATTGCCCAAGTGCAGTACTTTACATTACATATGTAGGGTTTGATGTCAGCATTGCTTGTGCAGGTTCTCTGCTGTTCGCTTGTGTTCCTTTGGTGGTGAGAGAGGTTGGGGTTTGATTGAATTGACATTGTTTTTGTGTATATTTTTCTTTGTTTGTGGTTCTTTTGTATTAGTTATTGTGTGCGTTTTAGATTCAGGTAGGTAGCCGTGTTGGTCTGATGCAGTTGAAATAAAAAATTAAAAATTAGTCCAGTAGCACCTTAGAGACCAACTACGTTTGTTCTAGGTATACACTTTCGTGTTCATGCACACTTCTTCTGATACCAGTGTTTTTTGTTAGTTGAAAATTTAATAAAAATATTATAAGCAGAGATTGAATGAGCATCTGTCATGGATGCTTTAGCTGAGATTCCTTCATTGCAGATTGTGGGACTAGATGACTTTTGGGGTCCCTTCCAACTCTACAATTCTATGATTCTGTAACTCAGCAGAGGGGATGAGGGCAAAACTAGAATCAGCTGGTTCTGCCTGTCATTTTGCTCTGGCTCCACCTGCTGTTGGGCTCCCAGAAGGCAGTTGCCTCCAGAGGTTGTAGGAAACCATCAGCCAGTGACCAAGGATGATCAGAGATGGGCTTCCGGTCGGCGCGCCGGAGGGGAAGGTCGGGGGACATGTCGCTCTTGACATTCCCCGACCCGACCGGCTCAAAGGGGTGCCTGCGACAGCGACGCAGCCCCCGAAACTCCCGGGAGTTTTAATCCCGGGACCTTAGGTCCGGCAGCGGCTCTCAACGCCGCCCCAACTCCCGCGGCGGCCACAGTAGAGGCTGCCGTGTGAGACGCGGGGTAGCGGAGCCCCTCGGACCGCCATTGCCCGCCGGGTTGAAGCTGCGAGTCCTTCCCATCTGAGCGCGCTGATTCCTCCGAAAATGACCTGATTTGGAAGATCTAAATGTGAGTACTGTACCGAAAAAGTACTGAAGAATTTGAATTAATTTGGACTAATTCGGTGTAGTTTGGGGATGCAATTTTACGGAGGTCCGTCCCTTGCTACTGTGGCACTTAAGTCAGGAACCTTATTGCCGATGCGGATGCAATGTAACGAAATTTGACACTGCAACAGAGATTCAATCCCTTTGACACCCCTGATCGGGGGGGCTACTAACTAACACTTTTGGTAATTTGGATTTGAATTGGACCTGTTGGAACTCATTGTGGAACTTGGATTTTGAACTTGGCTTTGGTTCGGTTGGAATACTACATTGCTATGTCTGTGAAAATGGAGGATGATTTGGAAAGTGGAGGCTGGAAGAGAGTCCTTGAAAAGATCTGGGAACTGAGATTGGAGTTCCAGGCAGAGACTGAAAGAATGAGAGGCGTTGTAAATAACATTGATGTCATGCCAGCTGCACAAGGAGAGGAAGGGGGTGAAATCCCCCCCAAGGTTATGAGAAAGCCTCGCCACAGGAAGAAACCTCTCCGTCGCAAGACATTTGGAATGAAGAAGAGGATTAAAAGAGTGACACCTATAAAGGAGTACCAAGTACGACGACAGAGGATTTTGAAGAAGAAAAAGACCTTGATAAATAATTGGAAACAGAAGCACCGGAGAAACCAAAGAAAAGACAAAGCCCAAGTGCAAGTGAGCACTTGGACGTGGACTGGGGAAAGGCGAGGGCAGGGGTGAATGGTGCAGATGGGTTATTCTGGATTGACTAAATATTTGGTTTTGAACTTTGTCTGCCGGACATGGCTTGGAGTTTGGAATATGATATGACCTCTTGAAGTTAGGGGCCGGAAGATTAAGGGGAGTCAGAAGGGAACCTATAGATGATTTGGGAGGAAGACACAGAGGCTAGAACTAAATAAAGTTGTGAAATAAGATTTGATGTTTAATAGGAGCTAGAACTGTATTTTGAAACTAAGTTTAAGTTAGGTTTATGGTAACCATGTACCTGAATTGAAGTAATATATTGTTTAATGCAGCCAATAGGGAGGTGCGGAGGAAGTCACTATGATTATATTTTGTTTCCAAGAATGGCCTAACCGGGAAAAGGGTTAGGCCGAAGCTAGATAATGATTGGTTTGAGGTCAGGGGAAATAATGACTGGGTTTACCTCTGTGAGAGGGAGGGTAAGATTAAATATCTCCCCAAGGTGAGAGATGGGGAGGGATGAATCCTGACCAGAATGTATCACTGTATGTTTATAAAACTGGAAAATTAATAAAAATCATTTTTTTTAAAAAAAAAGGATGATCAGAGATGTACTTTCCTGGCATGGTTTAAAGAAGACCAACTTTGAACTGACACTCCAGTCCAACAGAATGAAGAAAGTCTTCCTGACAGCAATTACTTCAGGGTGTGAGACTGCTAAGAGTGAGACTACTAAATTTCCTTTATTTCTGCCATCCAAAGCCTTGTTGGCATTTCAAATCTAGAGAGAATGTGATTAAGGGAAGAGAAAGTCAACAACTTGTACCTGATGTTTTATTTAATGTAGTCCTTTGCCTGACTGACAGCGCCATCCTGTGCAGGTCTACTCAGAAGCAAATCCTTTTAAGTTCAGTGTGCCTTACTCCCAGGAAAGGCGTTGGGTTGCAGCCAAAGTCCCTCTAATTATTCTAAGAACTGATGCAAAGAGCTTACTGAGCACATTCCTTTGAGAAGGGTTTGGGTAGTTTCCATAGTCTAATGAACTGGAAGCAAAGTGAAGCTGTCCCCCCCCCCCCCGCCGCCCTCCCTCTCCTGCATCGATTCTAGTTATTTGTATGCAAAGCATTGTCGGTGAGGGAAGACCACATGTTGCTTTGTTTTTTAAATAAGTTTTGGCACTTGGCTACATCCTAGCACAGTTTGCATGTCATAAATCGAGGATCTATATCCCTATTAGGCACATTATTTGGGGGGGGGAAGGAGCCTGAGGCATAAAACTCCTTTGTACCATGATTGGACCCCCTGCTCAATGATATAATATTGCCAGCACTTCCTAGTCATAGGCGCTTCATATTTATGGAATGCAAATTTTCTGGCAGTATGAAATCAATGTCGTGGGAGGGAGTGCCGAGAAATGTATATTTCTCTAAAGACTGAGATGCGGAAGGACTGTGGCTTAGTGGATTAGCAACTGTTTTGCATGCAGAAGGTCCCAGGTTCAATCCCTGGCATTTCCAGGTCCCTACCTGGGAAGGACTCCTGCCTGAAACTTTAGTTACACAAACAGCCTAAAGTATCACTGTGGTGATAATATGAACCATAAACAACCAAAAGCACCACACAATGGCTGAAACTATAATAAAAGATTTACTGGAATCCTCTTCTGAAAAACTAATAGTCTTTTAACAAAGCCACATGATTAACAAGCCATATATGCGTGATATAACAGAATGTGTAATGTTCACGTGACTGAACCATTCAGCAACAGGTTGGGTATGGCAACAAAATCTTGGTGCCACCCAAACGTTCACAATTGGTTGATGGTGAGTAGATAGTAGAATTCTTCAACGGTTCAAAGCAAAAATCTCATGGATGTAATAGTAGATGAAGCATATTTATATGAGTCTTGCAACATCACCATCCAGCCGAAATCAACACAAGTGGCACATGAGAAGGACAAAGAAGACCTGTCCTCCGGATTACTCACAGGTTTCGCTATATAGCTTCATCAGTTCAGGTTAAGCATTCTGATTAGCACAACATGCGAAATATTCCACAGGCACAGCTTTGTGTGGTGGTTTTGGTTGTTTATGAAACTTTAGTGAACCACTGCCAGTCAGAGTGGAGAATACTGGGTTAGATGGACCAATGGACTTAGCTTGGTGTAAGACAGGTTCCTATGTTTTCTCTGTTTGAAGAAACACTCCCAAGAAGTGATAGCAGCTAATGCTATTGTAGGCTGCATCAACAGAAGTACAGTGGTACCTCAGGTTACAGACGCTTCAGGTTACAGACTCCACTAACCCAGAAATAGCACCTCAGGTTAAGAACTTTGCTTCAGGGTGAGAATAGAAATCGCGCAGCGGCGGCACAGCGGCAGTGGGAGGCCCCATTAGCTAAAGTGGTACCTCAGGTTAAGAACAGTTTCAGGTTAAGAACGGACCTCCAGAACAAATTAAGTTCTTAACCCGAGGTACCACTGTATAGTGTCCTGATCAAAGGAAGCCATAGCCTCGCTCTATTCTGTCTTGGTAAAACCACATCTGGAATACTGTGTCCAGTTCTGGGTGCCACAGTTTAAGAAGGATGCTGACAAGCTGGAACATGTGCAGATGAAGGCAACCAAGATGATCAAGGGTCTGGAAACCAAGCCTTATGAGGAGTGGTTGAAGGAGCTGGGTATGTTTAGCCTGGAAAAGAGGAAACTGAGAGGAAATATGATAGCCATCTTCAAATATCTCAAGGACTGTCACATAGAAGATGAGTAAGCTTGTTTTCTCCTGCTGTGGGGGGTAGGACTCAAACCAATGGCTTTGAGTTACAAGAAGGCAGATTGCGCCTAAACATCAGGAAGAACTTGTTGACAGTAAGAGTGGTTCCACAGTGGAACAGACTCCTTTAGGAGGTAGTGGCCTTTCCTTCCTTGGAGGTTTTTAAGCAGAGGTTGGATGGCCATCTGTCATGGATGCTTTAGCTGAGATTCCTGCATTGCAGGAGGTTGGACTAGATGACCCTTGGGGGTAACTTCCAACTATATGATTCTATGAATCTATGAACCCCTGCAATGCAGGAATCTCAACTAGATAATACACAACAGGTGTGATACTTGCCTTATGAAGAAGGTTCTCCATTGTAGAAAATAGAACCAAAACAGATGGCTACCTCTAGAAGCTTGATGGGACACAATCCACTTAAGCATAAGTATAAACCAGGCATCCCCAAACTTCAGCCCTCCAGATGTATTGGACTACAATTCCCATCATCCCTGACCACTGGTCCTGTTAGCTAGGGATCATGGGAGTTGTAGGCCAAAACAACTGGAGGGCCGCAGTTTGGGGGTGCCTGGTATAAACTCATGCATTGCCAGGGGGCCCCAAAGGACTATCAATGCAATCTTATATCTGTCTACTCAGAAGTTCAGTGAGGCTCAGGACTGCCTCCTCCTAAGTCTGTTTAAACCTGAGGACTTCATTTGGACTGGTTTGTGGAGACGGCTGTTCAACTGAATTTAAACTGCACTGCAAAATTGCTGGGAAATAAGGAACAGCAAGGGGGTTGACTATAATTCCGGCAAAATTCCCAGAATTAATTTTATAGACTCTAATTGCTGCCACAACTGATGAAGTCTCCCATTTACTTTCCAATCTGCAGCATGAACGTTTCTTTGCAAGAGTGACATTGATCAATGCTGCAGCCATTGTTAAATGCTTTAACAGCACGCACAACATTGACTGAGATGAGATGAGATGGGAGCTCCTGGGCCAGGCTACTATGATCCTGTTTGATAAGCTATTGTGTTGCTTGTTGTCAGCAATCAAACATCGTGCTTTATCTAACCCAGAAGAAAGAGCACACAAAGGCTACAGCCCTATACAGACCAGCTTGGAAACAAGTCCCATTTGGGAGTAACTTCCAAGGAGGCCTGGGCTGCATCACACTGCAAAGCTTTTTGTTGCTTAGCTGCTGCTGGCAAAAGGCAGCATAACATTGCTTACTTAATGCTTTCAATCTGCACAGGGAGAATGTGCACATGTCACAGGAGCATGTCGGTCAGGAATCACACAGTTCAAAGATAGAGTTAACTCTTTATTGGCAAAACCACAATCTCCACAGACTTGATGGAGTGTCGGGCCTAATGAGCAGAGCAACTTACTCCTGGTAGTCTTCCTCCATGGAGATCAGTTACCAGGACTGAAAGTCCACAGCAGGAGGGGGAGACACCCATGACTCTTCATGAGCCTGACTCATCTCTGCCTCTTGGCCTCCCTTATCCAACTCTCCTGCTTCAGTTTCTGCCTCTGATTCTGAACTTCTCTCTGCCGCAGACTCTCTCCACTCACTAAGCCCTGTTATCCCTTCAGCTCCCAGCACCTCCTTTCCCCAGTCTTCTCCCTCTTCTCCCTGTGACCACTCATCGTTGTCCCACCACCACTCCCCAGGCTCTGAGCATTCTTCCTTCGATGGTTCCTCAGCTGGTTCCTCCCACCATTCGTCTGTGCCCAGCCAGTCTATGACAGCACAGCATTCTGTGTACGTCAGAGAAAGCAGAAAGGAGAAGACAAGATGTTGGATACAGGAGCGGCCTAGGACCCTCGTACCTACGGGACCACCTCTCCTGGTATGCCCCACAGAGAACCTGAAGGTCCACAAATAACAACATTTTGGAGGTCCCGAGCCACAAGGTTGTTAGACTGGTCTCAACTAGGGTCAGGGCCTTTTCAGTACTGGCCCCAACTTGGTGGAACACTCTGTCACAAGAGACCAGGGCCCTGCGGGATTTGACATCTTTCCGCAGGGCCTGCAAGACAGAGCTGTTCCGCCTGGCCTTCGGGTTGGACTCAGTCTGATGTTTCCTCCCCTTATGGTTTTGATTATGGGTGATAAATGAAGCGGCATTTTAAATTTTAAATTGTATTTTAACCTGTATTTTAATTAACGGTTTTTTCTTTCTTTTATACTTTATTGTAATTTTATTGATGTTAGCCGCCCTGAGCCCGGTTTCGGCTGGGAAGGGCGGGGTATAAATAAATTTTATTATTATTATTATTATTATTATTTGAATCCTTATGGAATACCCAATAGTGCCTTCTCTGTCTGTGGGCCTTCCCAGCAGATCAATTTAGGACTGCTGGAGAAAAATGGCAGCCCTGTGTTGAGTGCTTAGGTAAGGGGTTAGGAACTTTTGGCCCTCCAGTTGTTTCTAGCCTACAGCTCTCATCATCACAGTCAGAGGCAGTAATGCCACATTTAAAAGCACACCTACCCGATTCACACTTTCTGAAACAATAGGTGAACTGAAGCTCAGCCATCCTTCAAAATTCACACTTCTTCGAATTTTGCAGTGCAGTTCTCCAGCCAAGCGTTGCCTGCGAAAGTGGATACACTAGGGTAAAGTGAGCACAAAAATGCATGCATTAGTAAAAATAACATATGACATGGTATTACTGTACATATGGGGAAATTGCAAATATGTGCACTTTAGGCAAAATTGCATACAAAATTCTTCATGTTAGCAAATGTTCACACTAAAAGGCTGGGGATTTTTTTCCTACAAACCAGAGACCGATGTGTAAATGTGGCTAAAGGAAGATTTGAAAAATGAGAAACTGAGATAAATTGAAATAGATGCGATTCACTCATCCCTAGCTGGGGCCGATAAAAGTTGGTTTGCCACCCTCAATTTAGGCAGACTTTATCTATGTACCAATATCATTGTGTTCCATGGTGCTGTGGCCATAAAAATGATATGCAGCGAAGTGGGAAGTAAGATGCAACATAACATACAGAGCCAAATGAAATATGTACCCTTAAAACAGGCTTTGAAATAACTGCTGATTTGGTCAGCTGTCAAGAATTAGAATCACCTATAGGGACCCAGGTGGCGCTGTGGGTTAAACCACAGAGCCTAGGGCTTGCTGATCAGAAGGTCGGCCGTTTGAATCCCTGCGACGGGGTGAGCTCCCCTTGCTCGGTCCCTGCTCCTGCCAACCTAGCAGTTCGAAAGCACGTCAAAGTGCAAGTAGATAAATAGGTACCGCTCCGGCGGGAAGGTAAACGGCATTTCCGTACCGCTGCTCTGGTTCGCCAGAAGCGGCTTAGTCATGCTGGCCACATGACCCGGAAGCTGTTCGCCGGCTCTCGGCCAATAAACCAAGATGAGCGCCGCAACCCCACAGTCGAATACGACTGGACCTAATGGTCAGGGGTCCCTTTACCTTTACCTTTACCGTTACCGGTGTTGAGGCAGGAAACCATTTGTAAGCAGAAAGAGAATCGGTCTCTCTCTCTCTTTTTTTGCTTTCAGACTGACCCGGTCTTCATGTTTTGGGTTCACTATGTTTAGAGAAAGAATATTTATCTGTTCCCTCATAGAATCATAGGGTTGTAGAGTTGGAAGGGACCACAGGGGCATCTAGTCCAACCCCCTGCCATGCAGGAATATTTTGCCCAACGTAGGGCTGGAACACACAACCCTTAAGATTAAGAGCAGGGGTCAGCAAACTTTTTCAGCAGGGGGCCAGTCCACTGTCCCTCAGACCTTGTGGGCGGGCCAGACTATATTTGGGGGGGGGTGAACGAATTCCTATGCCCCACAAATAACCCAGGTATGCATTTTAAAAAGGTTGGGAAAGGTTGAGGGCACAAGGAGAAGGGGACGACAGAGGACGAGATGGTTGGACAGTGTTCTCGAAGCTACTAACATGAGTTTGGCCAAACTGCGAGAGGCAGTGAAGGATAGGCGTGCCTGGCGTGCTCTGGTCCATGGGATCACGAAGAGTCGGACACGACTGAACGACTGAACAACAACAACAACATGCATTTTAAATAAAAGCACACATTCTATCATATAAAAACACCAGGCAGGCCCCACAACCCAGAGATGCATTTTAAATAAAAGGACACATTCTACTCATGTAAAAACACACTGATTCCTGGACCATCCACAGGCCAGATTTAGAAGGCAATTGGGCCGGATCCGGCCCCTGGGCCTTAGTTTTCCTTAAGAGTCTCATGCTGTAATGACAAAGCTATCCCATCTCTTGCCATGCCCATTGGCTTCTTCCGTCTCTTTCTGAAGTGCACCCCAGAATTGCTTGTGTTGTTGCAACTGCTGATGTGATGCAGCTTTTTGTCGGCTGAAACAAGCGATGTTAAAACTGTTCCCCACATCATCCCCGCTGCAGCATCCTATCCTCTCTAAATATCAATCTCCTTCAAGACCATGGATGCAGTATCAAGCAGATTATATCAAGGATAGAATATTTTTTAAAATAAAAAATATTCATATAGTACCTCTCCCTCCCAATGCTCCTGGTGACTTGCAACATGATCAAATAAAAGAATCGAAAACAGCACATCAGTTTGAACGCAAAGAAACAAGAGACCCAGGAGGCAGCCCATTATAAAGCCAAATAATGCCAAGGCATCAAACGAAGGGAATCAATCATTCCATGGGCAAAAACCGTGATGGAATAATAATGATAAAAATAAAAAATATTCATGTTTGTACAAAATGTCAATGAGGAGGGGGCCAACTGGATCTCCTGGGATAAGGCATTCCAAAGTGGAGACACATCAACAGACTAGGCGCTGTTCCCATCAGTCAAGATTCAGATGTCAGCAGGGGGCGCACAATTATGAGGATCCAGAAAGAACTGGCCCTTGGATCCATTTTAGTTTTGTACCACGGCACCCTGGAAAAGAACAGGTCCTTCCTTTTATGGTGAAGAAGACAGGGAAATGCAGAAAAGAATGGTGCTAATTGCCTTATTAATAGCGGCTATTCACCAAAACATTAGCTGACAACACTGACAGTCTGCATTGGTCAGCCAGTTCACACAGGTAGTGTGATTAAAAAACATTCTCTGATTCAACCCACAAGAGATACATCAAAAGATTCAATGCTGCTGTATGTATTAGAATGTTCCATCTCCATTGTTGGAGGCAGTATGTGTCATGGACTGGTTGAATGAAGATGAATCGTAGGAAGAACCACCTGGGGAACCACCAAAGGAAGAAGGCTCAGAGACCAGGGGTTGGTGGTGGGATGACTAAGAGGGAGAAGACTGGGAGAAGGAGGTGTTGGAAGCTGGGGGAGTCTGTGCCAGAGAGATGTTCAGAAGCAGAAGAGCGGGATGAGGGAGGCCAAGAGGCAGAGATGACTTGGGCTGGTGAAGAGTCATGGATGTCTCCCTCTCCTGCTGCGACAAGCTCCCATCCCCGCTGGTCTACCAGAACCAGGAGAGGCATGAAAAGTGCATAGGAGAAGTTAGCTTCATGCAGGCACAGTCTCTGATTGCTTGGGGAAAACCCTCGAAAGAAGGAGACATAGGCAGCTTTTGGGAGGTGGGGACTTTCCGTCTCTGCAACTACTTCATGGGGTGAGAGCTACTGAAGAAGAGTTGCTGTGCTCATTGGGCCTGACATGCCAGGGAAATCCTAGGTTGTTGCTTTTTCTAATAAAGTTAACTCCAGTTACTTCATGTGGTTGATTTCTAGCTCACTCCTGTCAGTATGCTTCTGGATGCAAGTAGCTGCGAAGCACGTCAGAGTGCAAGTAGATAAATAGGTACCGCTCCGGCGGGAAGGTAAACGGTGTTTCCGTGCGCTGCCCTGGTTCGCCAGAAGCGGCTTAGTCATGCTAGCCACATGACCCGGAAGCTGTACGCCGGCTCCCTCGGCCGATAAAGCGAGATGAGCGCCGCAACCCCAGAGTCGTCCGCGACTGGACCTAATGGTCAGGGGTCCCTTTACCTTTACCCTTAGCTGCGAATTACAGGTGGGGAGAGTTCTGTTACACTTGGGTTCTGTTTGTGGGAATCCCAGAGGCCCCTGATTGATCCAGCAGGTGTCAGGCGGCAGAGGATACACACACACACACACACACACACACACACACACACACACACACACACACACACACACCAAGGCAGGTTGCTGGGAATGAATAAGACAAGGAAAAACCCTTACCATCTCCTTTTATTCAATATTCACAGACAGAGGCTTGGGAATGCAACCTCTTGAAATAATGGTGCTGCCCCGAGTAAATCTCCCCTTCCCTTCTCTCCCACTTCCTCATTCGTCATCCCTTCTACAGGTGGCGCTGAGGGCCCTTTCCTTCTGAGCCCTTTGCTCTCCAACTTTTAAGGCTTCCTGGGTTCTGGGAGATGGTGGGTCTGGAATGCTTTCTAGTGATAACGTGTCAGCCAGCTGCTCCGCTTCTGCCTCTGAGCTGTGACCTCCCGCAAACCACTGAACTGTCTTCTTCTCTGGACGAGTCAGGCTAGGGAGGCGGTCTCCACCGTTCCTCCCCTGCCCAGCCCCTGACTTCAGGGCTCTTCTGTCCCCATCAGGGGCAGTCCATTCTATATTGCAATCCAAGGGAAAACTGGAAGGTGTAGCCCTTGGATGACCACATCTAAAGGTAGCCCTGTTTAGGGAAGTTTTTAATATTTAATTCTGTACAGTGGTACCTCGGGTTACGTACCTGATCTGTTCCAGGGTGCCGTTCGCACCCCAAAAAGTACGCAATCAGAGCAGCGATATCGTGCATGCACGGAAGAGCGATATTGCGCTTCTGTACATGCGCTTCTGCGCAGACCACGCAGAGCGCTTCTGCATGTGCGCGCACGGTGAAACCTGGAAGTAAACACTTCCGGGTTTGCCACGTTCGCAACCCGCAAAAACGCAACCCACAGCAGCCGTAACAAGAGTTATGACTGTATTGTTTTTAATACTCAATCGGGAGCCACCCAGAGTGGCTGGGGAAACTCAGCCAGATGGGTGGGGTATAAATAAATTTTATTATTATTATTATTATTATTATTATGCCACATGCCACCCCTTACCACCCATGCAGAAGTCTTGCTTACTGAGGTCACATGGCTGCAGCCTCCAGATACCTCATTGTGATTTCATGGGGCTCTCGTGAGCTCTTATGGAGCTCTCACGAGATTTCACCAGAACCTGGAAGATCTCGTGAGATCTCACCAGAACCACAGCTGCTTCTCCTCGCTTCTCTGGCAGTGTTGGCAAGGAGGCGGGCATGCTGGCTGAAGCACCCATTGGATTCTGCCACCTGAGACTGCTGCCTGTGTCTGCCTCATGGGCGGACCATCCCTGGTCCCCATGTTCCTACAGAGTCATAAATTTGGTAGCAGACCAGCACCATGGGATAACAGAACCAAGATGCCAGTACTCCCAACTGCTTGTGAGAGCCATTGTGGTGCAGTGGTTAAGAGCGGTAGACTCGTAATCTGGTGAACCGGGTTTGCGTCCCCACGCCTCCACATGCAGCTTGCTGGGTGATCTTGGGCTAGTCACACTTCTCTGAAGTCTCTCAGCCTCACTCACCTCACAGAGTGTTTGTTGTGGGGAGGAAGGGAAAGGAGATTGTTAGCCACTTTGAGACTCCTTCAGGTAGTGATAAAGCTGGATATCAAATCCAAATTCTTCTTCTTCATGTGGAAGATTGGTTTGAGAATTCCTTGTGTGTGCTGCCACAGTTCTGCTAGAGAAATAACCTGTCAATTGCAAAGGAGCACAGCTTCATAGCAATGTGCAAGAGGAATAACAAAACTCTGCAGATAGTAAGCCATAAATAAACACAGAATAAAAACCAATAGAAGGAAATTGCACTGTGTGAGGAAATGGCTTCTAATAAGCACTATTTGTGTTAATGGGAGACCAAGGGCGGATACATTTTATTCAGGACACTAACATTTTGCCCTTGTCCACTTTGTCGTTCGAAATAACAGTAGGAGAGATGGAGAACCGAGCCGTTTTACATAATATGAATGGAGGACAAATCAAAGGGGGGGATTCAAATTGCTGAGAACTGACACATTGACAACATAATAAGCTCGCTCCGATCTTGTTAGTTTCTGCTTGTGAAAAATGCCAAATGTTAAATGCGCTAGCTAGTTAATTAGGAAGGCTGGAAGTCATTGTTGAGGCAAATGGCAGCAAATGGCCACACAATGTAAATTCCAATTAGTCCACAAGTCACATTTGTGTACCTGAAGACGACAGTCCCCACTGCGGAGCCAACCTGGGCAAATCACCTGTAATCAGACATGATCTCTGTATATATACTTAGGATATGCAGCCCAGATGCTGTGATGAGGGGAAAGGGGGGGTTCACACACCAGCAGCTGTGCCAAAGAAATGTTTAAACCTGATTTTTGCAGCTCCCACTTTGTTTTATTTGTTTATCTCAACCTCTTTGAGGTTGGACGGTAGTAAGGTAGGCTTATAAAAACTTAAGATCTGCTAAGCCAGATGCAGTTCATCACACCTTGTGTGAAGGACCAGCAAGGCCTTGGGAACTCTCCTGCTTTTGTCGCCTGCCCCAGTCTTGGGGCAGGGAGAGAAACCAAAAGCGCCAGCCAGGGGTAGGGGGCATGATTTGTCTAAGAAATGAATAGTTAGGGCAGGCATAGGCAAACTCGGCCCTCCAGATGTTTTGGGACTACAACTCCCATGATCCCTAGCTAAAAGGACCAGTGGTCAGGGATGATGGGAATTGTAGTCCCAAAACATCTGGAGGGCCGAGTTTGCCTATGCCTGAGTTAGGGGGATGGGTTTAGACATTCCACAACAGACACCTACATTTCCTCAAGGAGCAGCAGCATTGGGATACAATGAGCAAAACGAACCTTTCATCGGTCGATAAAGGCTTTGAAGTTTAAGAAAATAGCAAACTATATTAAGAAACATGTTAAAGAGGATGAAATTGGACAAGATGGAACCTTAAAGCGCAATTGTATGTAATTTGGGTTATAAGCATTGATGTTTGGTGAGCAGGAAGTCACTAGTTTTGTTGAATTGGACTATAACTGTTGAGTAACAAATGTAACTTCTGTTGTAGGAATTCCCCCCCCCCCCCGCCATTGTTTCCACAAGCACAACACACAAAACCCCGTTGAACCCCGTAGGAGGACTGTTGCCCTCATCATACTGGCCCCCATAAATAAGGGTGAGCCCAAACCTCCGCCTGTCCTTTTCCTACCGGTTATTTCCTTCATCACAAAGCCAGGTAGACCAGGACGCTCCAAACCTCGGAACCCAGGTAGACCTGGCCTCCTATGTTCAGCCAATCAGCATTACCGAACAGCGCCCCTAGCGCCTGTCCTGCAGGTACTACAAGGGACTTGACTACGCTCCTTATCAGGTGTTAACTAATAACTTCCCACTTCAATTGACCGTGACTGATTGTATCAAAATGTAGCAATTCCATGTCAAAATCCCCTCTACAGTGTTTTTCTATGTGGCATCTTAAAGAATTCATATAAAATCAACGGAATGCCGGATCAGGACCATTCCACCTTTGTTCCTCCTGATATTAAAATGCCTATCAAGGGGGATGGCCCTGACATGATCACTTGGCTGCCATAATCCCCTAAGCGTACAACAACGTCCGCAGCGGACCCTGCCTCCCGGGCACACCTGCCCTAATGGTGCCAGACGATGGGGCATTTGACTTACAAAGGACTCACCACTTGGAAATGGATTCAACTTGAGCCAGGACAAAGGACTGTGTTTGACCCTCCGGGTGGGGTGTAGTCTCCTACAACACTTCCAATATGGAAAAATAATAAAATATTCATTTGTGTGTGTATGTGTGATCCATCCATCCTTACAGATATTTACACAATTTACAGCAAGATGCTTATGTTTCTGTACTTAAGTTACTGATATTTTATTTACATCTGACTGTTATTCTATGGTGGAAGCTGAGGTCGAACACAGAAGGTTCCTTGATGATCTCTCATCTAGTTGCTGACCAGATTCAGACCTGCTTGGCCTCAGAATCAACTTTCCTAAAACAGACCTTGGTCCTCAAGAATGACCGTTCCCCACAATAAAAGGGGTGCGCATTTTGCATGGCTGCGAGCAGCCCTCTGGGATCACAGGCAGCTCCTGGCAGTTGGGTCTGGCACCGCCTTCCCAGGTTGGATACCTGGACTCCACCTATGCCAGCAGCCGCCCAATCCTGGCTGGGAAGGTGTGGCCAGGGGGATTGGCCAGGTAGAGGGAGGGAACACACCTTGCAGGAGTCAGTCACTACCTGGGAAGCGGCCGTAGGATCCAGAGCTTCCCCACCCTCCACTCCCTCATCTAATGCTTGTTATGCAGATTAATCTTTTTTCCACAGCCACACAGGTACGCAGACGCTGCTATGACAAGGTCACTGTTAAAGGGCCGGAAAGGACTTTCCCTGCATTGGCAGGTTTCACCTTTCCCGTAGCAATTCGTCACAACTTTGGCGGTTGCAGGCCTTGGGCGGAATCCTTTATTCATCTACATAAAATGGGAGGGGGCGTGGGGCGGTGACCCCCGCCCCCATTGCGGCGGCGATACCAGGGTTCCCGTTAAAGGGGTCTTAGGGGGAGGCATTGACCATACGCCCAGAGGCCGTCATTGCCCTCCCCCTCCAGCGGCGGCGAACAAGGGGGGCGGGCTATCTGCTTGAACATATGTTCTCCAGAGCTAGCCCCACCCCTCACACATGCTGGATAACCCTGAAAAGTACCCAGAACCCCGGCTGGGGGGCTGGGAAGGATAAACGCCCAATGCCTGAGCCAAGGTCTCCCTACATCTGAATATTAATAAAGTTGTGGCCAATTTTAATCCCATAGAACGTCGTCACGTGTCGTTATTTCCCTCAGGGGCTGCCTGGGGTTCGGGGGGACTCCGCCTAGCCACGCAAATGACCTCCAGTTCTACACAGTCCGAGAACTTCCAGACTAGCCACTTACAAGAACCAAGAACCAAACTGATTCATGTCAAACAACACTAGCTGGCTGTTCGGGACCTCTGTGCCAGTTAGGTTAGTGTTCTGTCTGTGCTCACATGTACTTGATTGTAAGTTGTTGATAAGAACCTGGAAGTTGTGCTGCATTAATCTCCATGAAGAAGTCCTGTAGCTGTGAGCTTCAATGAAGCAAAGAGATGCAAGGGGGGAAAGTTGTGAAAATTAAAACTGTTATGCAAATTGTAAAACTGGAGAAGGTTATCTGGGGATAATCATTTTTGAAAGAAGGAAAAAAACAATTTAGCTGGGAATTTTGATTGTTTTTGACAGATATCATCTAATCATCTAGTCTCGATGAGAAGCTCTCTGCTCTTAGGCATTACTTTACCGGTATCAGCATATCCATTCCATTCAGTTTGACAACCCTGATCTTAATCTGGTAATACTACCCGTATTGTCAAATAACGTATGCTGGCCGCTAAAAATGAGGCTAATGAGAGGATGTAAAATGTCAACAACATCACAATCCTCTGGAATTTTGAGTGGAATGCGGCAGTACAACCATCTCTGCAGCCACTGTGGTGTAGACTGCTTTGCATGCAAATCTCTTTTTCAGTTAACAATTTGCAAAAGTTGTTGGGGAACGCTGGCACCAACTCCAGGGGGCCCTGGGGCACCCATAACTCTTTTGCTGTGGGTGTCCAGGCTCTGCCACCCCCCACTGCTGCCATGGGCCGTGTACTGCTACTGCCGGCCTCTGCCTTACCTTTGGCGTTCCGGCGCCACAGTGATAACTGGGCTGGGGCCTGCGTCTCCACCATGGGGGTCTCTGTTGGGGTCCACTGTGGTGGCAATCATGCTTCTGGGATGTGGCTGTGGCTGCATGGACCCCAACAGAGACCCCACGGCAGAGGCACAGGCCCCAGCCAGTTGCCGGAGTGCGTGAACACTGCACCGTGCCGTCATAATGTCACAAGTGCGGTGTAGTGGTTAAGAGCGGTAGACTCGTAATCTGGTGAACCGGGTTCGCTTCCCTGCTCCTCCACATGCAGCTGCTGGGTGACCTTGGGCTAGTCACACTTCTTTGAAGTCTCTCAGCCCCACTCACCTCACAGAGTGTTTGTTGTGGGGGAGGAAGGGAAAGGAGAATGTTAGCCGCTTTGAGACCCCTTCGGGTAGTGATAAAGCGGGATATCAAATCCAAACTCTTCTTCTTCTTCTTCACAACATGATGTGACATCATTATGTCATGGTGCACTGCACTTGCTCTTGGGAACCCACAGTCTGGGGCCCAAGTCAGTGCTACTGGGGAACACAAATGACATAGCACTATTTTTCTTGTGTGTCCTTTTTGCTGATGTTTTGTAGGCATCTCATGGCCCATGGCGAGAACAGAATGTGTCAAGGACTGGGCGAAAGAGGAGGACACTGGAGAAGTCAGGGGCTGGGCAGAGGAGGAGAAATGGTGGAGACCACCTCCCCATCTTGACCCTTCCAGAGAAGAGGAAGACAGGATAGATTTACAACAGTGTTTTGCGGGAGGTCACAGCTCAGAGACAGATGAGGGGCAAAGTTGGGAAATAATGGGAGAGGATTTGATATCCTGCTTTATCACTACCTGAAAAAGTCTCAAAGCGGCTAACATTCTCCTTCCCCTTCCTCCCCCACAACAAACACTCTGTGAGGTGAGTGGGGCTGAGAGACTTCAGAGAAGTGTGACTAGCCCAAGGTCACCCAGCAGCTGCATGTGGAGGAGCGGAGACGTGAACCCGGTTCACCAGATTACGAGTCTACCACTCTTAACCACTACACCACACTGGCTCTCAGGGTCAGACTCATGATAGGAGGAGCCCAGGCAAGGGAGTTTTTGCTTTCATTGCTCCAGAAGAAACCACCGCAAGGCACCATTAAATACGGAGTTAGACCACTGGTCCATCTAGACCCCAGATATAAAGAATGGAATCGAGCTTTTAAAACTGGGAGACTTCATATTTTGGCTCCCTCCAATTATAATTTCACCTTCTCATTAGTATCCAGCTCCTGTTGCCACTGCGCCACAGACTGCAGGGTTGGACTAGGGTGGCAGTTTCTAAGGGCTCAAAGTGCAGGTCTTGCTAGACAGAACTTGGGATTACTAAGCAAAAAAATTAGAGGCTAGGATTCTGATTGAAGGGGAGATGCGGTGTTTTGAAATCGCACCCTTGTCAGGTGACCATCTTCCCTGTACATTTCAAAAGGGGAACTTTTGAAGTACCAGCTGGGCTGACGTCTGATCCAATTAATGCATCAACCTACAGACCTTCTCTGGAGTTTAAATTTAGATTTGTTTGTCCTGAGTGCTCTCAACCGTAATTATAACATGTTGATTTCAAAGAGGGTGGAAGGCGACAGCAAATAATTAAAGAAGAAAGAAAGGAGTTGGAGTGTGTGTATACAGCTTGTACTCTGAAAGCAGAGATCTGATCTTTCCTTGTTGCTGCTGCAAATTCCCCACCTCCTCACATTTAAAGGAATGTTAAATCCCGGTGGAAGCAGATATCCTATTTATGGAAGAAGCTACCTATGAATCCCCTTTCCATCCCCTAATCAGTTTGAGATCTGTTTGGAAGTTTTGTGGCCTGCGGGTATAGGACGGTCTATAAATTAAATAAATAACAATAAAATAATAACAACATTCTCTCCTGTTTCATTTGTGCCTTCATGGGCCTTGGGTATGGATGGGGGAGAAATTCTATCACATTTAGAGGCAAACGGACCAAATTTATGGAGGAATTCCCGAGGTAGCCTAGGCAAAATGACCTGGCCAAGCTAGCTAGGCCAATTACGGAATAATACAGGGCCATTGGCAATACAAGGTAACTGTCCTCCCCCAGGGCCGTCTTAAGCATATCCTGCACCGTGGTGCAAAGATCTCTCCGCCCCCCCCCCCCATTTCCCAGAGTTGTCAACCTTTTTTAGGCAGGGGGACCCCCAAAGTTGTTGACCATTTTTAGGAAAGGTTCCCCACGGGGGTGCATAGCGTGCAACGTGCATGTCCAAATGGCGAGAAGGGGTGTGTGCAGGGAGGGGGGGAGAGGCATACTTCTGGAGCTGTTCCTCTCCTGACCTCCCTACAACTCTTGCACAGAACCCTCCAAGCTCCTCCCCGCCTCGCCTGTTGCTTGCCAGTTGCGGCGGCCGTGCAAAGGCGGAGCGGGGAGATGGATTTCCCCCCCCCTGGTTGCTGGCCAAAGGCTCAGCTTGACTGCCCGGCCACAGTGCCTGGCTGGGGGAGGGCAAGGCTCTCTACAGCCAGCCAGCCAGCCAGTCGAGCCCAGCGTGCAAGCACAAGGGAGGCACAGCAGAGCATGCCTGAATGGGTTAACTGTGCCCCTGAAGAACCAGGTGTGCAGCCTGGGAGTCATTTTGGACTCACAGCTGTCCATGGAGGCACAGGTTAATTCTGTGTCCAGGGTGGCTGTCTACCAGCTCCATCTGGTACGCAGGCTGAGACCCTACCTGCCCGCAGACTGTCTCGCCAGAGTGGTGCATGCTCTAGTTATCTCCCGCTTGGACTACTGCAATGCGCTCTACGTGGGGCTACCTTTGAAGGTGACCCGGAAACTGCAATTAATCCAGAATGCGGCATCTAGACTGGTGACTGGGAGCGGCCGCCGGGACCACATAACACCGGTCCTGAGAGAGCTACATTGAGCTCCCAGTATGTTTCCGAGCACAATTCAAAGTGTTGGTGCTGACCTTTAAAGCCCTAAACGGCCTCGGTCCTGTATACCTGAAGGAGCGTCTCCACCCCCACCGTTCAGCCCGGACACTGAGATCCAGCACCGAGGGCCTTCTGGCGGTTCCCTCACTGCGAGAAGCAAAGCTACAGGGAACCAGGCAGAGGGCCTTCTCGGTAGTGGCGCCCGCCCTGTGGAACGCCCTCCCAGAAGAGGTCAAAGAGATAAACAACTATCTGACATTCAGAAAATACCTCAAGGCATTAGGGAAGTTTTTAACCTGTGATATTTTTATGTATTTTAATATCTGTTGGAGGCCGCCCAGAGTGGCTGGGGAGACCCGGCCTGATGGGCGGGGTACAAATAAAAAATTATTATTATTATTATTATTATTATTATTATTATTATTATGCAATCGGGATCCCAGAAGGTTATGGATTCCTGCACCTCCTCATATGCATAGCCAAGATCCCGATTGCACGCTTTGCTGCACCTTGTGTTTGAGCCCCGGGTTCGGCTGGCTGGCTGCATGGAGGCATGGTGCGCATCCCGGGAGGGCGCGGGGCACGCTGGGGGAGGAGGCAGCTGCAATGGCACGCTTCCCCAAAATGCTGCACCCCCATTGCTATGCCCCTGGGTCCCGGACTCCTGCTGCTGGGCGCCTCTCGTGGGTGCGCGCCATGGCGCAGGGTGCCAGTAACCTTAATGGGTAAGATGCCTCTGTCCTCCCCCTTTTCCCCCATTGCCTTGAGATGTAAGCAATGACTGGGTATTTGGAAGGTTGCCAGGGTAACTGGGTGTGAGGTGACAGGCAACGAGATTCTTTTAGCAAGGTGTGCTGGGAAGAAGATGGGGGGGAAGAAAACCGCCTGGGATCCATCTTCGGCAGGATGGCTGAAGCCTGGCTGGGAGAGATCCCTTGGACTCTAAGGCTGAACTCCCTCCATGCAGACTGAAGGTGTGAATAGGTGAATAAACCATATTTCTTAAAGCTACAACAGTCTCCACCGTGTCTCAATTCTTCGAAGGAATGCCCTGGAACCCCATGGGGTCTTGCTACTACACGTGTGTGTGTGTGTGTGTGTGTGTGCGCACACACACACACACACACACACGCTTTCTTATTTGAATCAGTATTGTGATACCAACGATAGAAGAATGGCAGATGAAAATGATGGACTATATGGAACTTGCTGAGCTGAACGGAAAACTTCGTGACCAGAGGGAGGAAGCGGTGGAAGAAGATTGGAAGAAATTTAAATTATATCTAAAAAAAGTATTGTAAGATTAAAGAGTAGAAGTACCGTAAGCTGAAAGATAAGTGAGGCTGTAGAGTTAGAAAATAGATCTTTGTTTTATAATGGTTTCATAAATGTTATGGACAATAGATAAGTAGAGAGGTTAAGGTAAATTAATAAAAAGTGGGTTCAATGATGTAAAGAAATTACTAAAGATGACTTACATGGTACGCAGGAAGAGAGGGCGGGAGGAAGTCAACCCACGATGATATGAAATAATAATAGGTTAGAAGGATTTATGTATGTTTTTATTTGTTTTTCTTTTGTATGTTGTGTTTCTTATGTTTGATTGTTGTTTGTGTTTTATTGTATTAATTTGATAAAAACCAATAAAAAAATTTTTGGGGGGCGGGGAATGAATCAGTATTGTGAGCAGGGTCATGAGGCAATAACATGCCATCACACACCCATATAGCTGACATCTTCTGTGCATGGATTTCCTTTCTGGAACTGCATGGATGCAGATATGTGTGGAGGTCACAGCTGAAACTCACCAAATGTGGGTGTCCTTCTTCTAAGCTGCTGTGGAATCATAGGTGTCTGTCCCCACCCATTTTGCAGGGCGCATAGGAATATGAATTCCCACCCGCCATCTCCGCCACTTCTCATGCGCATCGCTCGGAGTATGCATCTGGCATGTTCAAAAGCACAGCGGAGGAAATCGTAGCCATTCTTCGGAATGAGCAGCACACTCCAGCAATCTGCCTCAGGAACCATGGATTTGGAGGCACTATTTACGCTGTGGTAGCCTATCTGACTGCTGAAACACCTGCCGGTCTGCCTCTTGGCTAATCTTCACTTTTGTATATTTACAAAAGAAGTGGATGGGCCATGTGGTTTTCAAATTGTACTCAGGGCCTTTGCTGAAAACTAGCACTGAATAATATTCCCCCAGCAGCTCTTAAATCACTCTTTATTTCTCTGATTCGATTTAAGAAAGGGCTCACTTTTCTTTCTAAAGGGGCAGAGGTTAGACAATCTGGGAAGTATTTTTAAGAACACTGGACTGGCAAAAATAAATTACTCTATGCCGTTTGTACTTAAGAAGAACTTCCATACCTTTCACCTGTTGCCTTTGGAGAGGAATATTGTGTCTTTAAAAAGTGCATGTGAGACTCAAAGTGGAGCTGCCCTTAGCCCTGGTCCAGAGGTTTCTGCTGGTGCATAATGTAGCAGCCAGACTGCTGACGGGGACACATGGTTGAAAACATTGATACCATTGCTAAAACATCTGTACTGCCTGCCCATCTGCTACAGAGCAGGTCCTTGTATTGATTTACAAAGCCCTGAACAACTTAGGTGCAGGGCATGTTAGGGATCTAACCCTAACCCTAACCCTAACCCTAACCCTAACCCTAACCCTAACCCTAACCCTAACCCTAACCCTAACCCTAACCCCGGGTGCCATGTCTGGAGGGGTGGCAAGAAGGCCCCCCGTGGGGTGCTCGCCCCACCGGCTGCGGTGGCACGAGCAGCCATCGCGCCACCGCAGTCGCATGTGGAGGATCCTCCGTTTGCGGCTGCAGCCACGAGCAGAGGATCCCACCACTGTCCGTACGGCATTCTAGCAGCGTTGGCGGCAAACCGCCACATGCATACGCTGTATGTAGCGCCGCCGCACATGCACTGTACATAGTGGTTTGCCGCCGGCATCGCCTGAGTGCCGTACGGACAGCGGTAGGATCCCTCTGTCACCGCTACAACCACAAGCCCAGGCGGCACCGGTGACAAACCACTACGCACAACACATGCGTGGTATCGCACACATGCGTTGTACGTAGCGACGCCACACATGCGCCCTACATAGCAGCACCATGCATGCATCGTACGTAGTGGTGCAACAAGTGCGCAACCAGCGGTTTGCCCTGCCCTGGGTGTAAGCCTTTGTTCTCCCCTGGGATCACCTGATCGACTGAGATCATGGCAGGAGTTTTGTTGGTCATCCCCTGCGCTGGCAGGGCTCATTTGACATTGTCACAAACCTAAGGTACAGGCCTGTGAAACGCTCTTCCAATAGAGATTCAGAAGACACCTGAAAACTCTTCTATTCTGCCAAGCTTGAGCACACAATTCAGAAAAGGTCTTCCGAAACAGCTGACGATCTGTGATTTTGATTTTTTTTTTTAATATAGTTTTTATTTTGGGTGTGCGTGTTTTTGGGTATGTGTGTTGTAAACCACTTTTATTTTTTTTGAAAAATAAATTGCCGTATTTACAGGTATATATATACAAGGTAATGAAATAGAACAAGCAAGCTACAATCTTGCCAATGTTGTAAACAAAATCTGCCCTTTTCCCCTTATGGGGTATCCAAGAGCTCATATAGAGTCCTTAAGTGGGTTCCCTATTGGTAGGAGAAAATAACAGAGGCCAACCAGAGAATATTGAGAAGCAAAGCAGCTAGTAAGCCTGATCTTTATTAAAACTGTTGCAACAGGGTGCCCCCCTCACATGCAGGAGAGAGGAGGAGGACCCAGGACAAAGGTGTGCAACCTCTTATATACACTTTCTGAATTGCCCATTCGGGAGCCCAAGACTACCCCTCCATACATCATACATACATCACAGAAAGAGGTGGTCTTCAGCAGAAATACATCACAGGGGGTGGTCTAAAACAGAAACCTGAGTGTGTTGTTTATCTCCTGTCTGCCAGGTTTGTTGTTGTTTAGTCGTGTCCGACTCTTTGTGACCCCATGGACCAGAGCACGCCAGGCACTCCTGTCTTCCACTGCCTCCCGCAGTTTGGTCAGACTCATGTTGGTAGCTTGGAGAACACTGTCCGACCATCTCGTCCTCTGTCGTCCCCTTCTCCTGGTGCCCTCCAAGATGGAGGGTCTGCCAGGTTACCTGATTGCATTACCTGGGTTTTGGCCACTCTTTTGTTATGATGACTACTTAAATCCTGAATCCAGGTCACAGGCTCACCCTATTCATATCTTAAATGTGCCCTTGGGGCAGGATTTGTGAACAAAGAGACAATGGGGAGGCTTCCCATTTCCTTCGATCTTGCAGAGAAATATATGAGATCTTGCAGAGAAATATATGAGGTCAATTTGGGGAGAGACAAAATGGTTTAAGGACTTTTTCTGTGGGTTTCAGACATGTGGTTCATATATTTATGTATGTCCTTGCTTGGTACATTTATGAACATATATATATATATATGACCTTAAAATTCTTATAATGCCAAACACACAGACATACACAGAGTTACCAAGTAAGTCTGCAGCTGGGGAGGGGGAGACATTTTGAACCCTAAGGGTAAGAGGGACACTTAGCTCAGTGAACTTGATTAGAAAATGCCTGTGGTGGGCTTCTAATGACTTCAGATTCAAACGTGTTTATGTTATCCTGCTTCTTGGCAACAGGTTTCCTGCTGTCCTTCAAAACAAAACAGAACATTTTGTTATTGCGAGCAGCATTCAAACCTGTATACTATCACCTTTTTCTCAGGACGAACAGCGGTACCTCTGGGATGCCTGATAATAGAGTTTCCAACCAGGCTGTCTGTTATCCAACTTGATCAGACGCTGCTTCTTGACACCCGTCTATTCCCTGAAGCAAGCCTCCCCCACAACTGGGACTTGTAAGGAGAGTACAGAGCCACTTTGGGCTTTCATGAAAGAAGAAAAAAAGGCTACCATCTTCGGCAAGTCAGCAAATGACTATATAGATAGAGAGAAAGATACAGATATACCATATTCCTACATATGTACCATATTCCTACATATACCCTGTTTCCCCTTTTTTAATACGCAGTCATAAAGTAAGCCATGGCAGGGTTTTTCTACCTTTGTGAGAAGTAAGACGTACCCCAAAAGTAAGCCGTGGTGCCGCCATTGTTCCTGTCGCCTCCTCAGCCCCTCCTGCGTGCGCAGGGAGCCAGCGAACCAGTGAGAGGCACGGGGGGGGAACGCGCCTCTTGCGGAGTTCTGCCCCGCCTGCTTAGCGTGCAGGGAGAGGCGCGGGGGGGGGGAGATGCCTCTTCCTGCCTCACCTGTTCCCCGTGTGCAGGGAGCCAGCGAACCAGCGAGAGCCATGGAGGGAAACGTGCCTCTTGCTGAGTTCTTCCCCACCTGCTCAGCGTGCAGGGGGAGGCTGTACCGTACCATACTGACGTAATAAAAATAAGACATCCCCCGAAAATAAGCCACACTGTGTTTTTTTGAGAGAAAAAAATTATAAGACGGTGTCTTAAAAAGGGGGAAAGACGGTATCTGAAGAAGTGTGCATGCACACGAAAGCTCATACCAAGAACAAACTTAGCTGGTCTCTAAGGTGCTACTGGAAGGAATTTTTTTATTTTGTTTTTACATATGTCATTTTAGGGTACTGAGATCAGGTGTTTTTTCGTAAAAGCCACAGGTTCATTAGCCCTTCCACTGTCCACCTATGGTAGGGACAAAAATAAAACCAATCATCTCGGTGTCATCCAACATAAAACAGAAAGTCTGGCTAGAATCCTGAATTGTGTAAGAATGTTCATGTGCCTTTCTGTCTAGATCTCTGTTTCTTTCGCCTACTAAGGAATTCAAGGCACCATCCTTATGGATGATCTTCCTATATTCTCCATAGCAGGGGTGGGGGAACCCTTTTGACCCGGAGGGGGGGTCAGATCTTCCTCTTCCCCTACCAGAGGCAGATATAGGGGAGCACACCCCATTTGCCCTCCCTGGGCACGGAGCCTCAGAGGCATGGCAGAAGGTGCCAAAATAATGACTTAGAATGGAAGGTGAGAGGTGGGGGGCATTGAATTCTGGTGCCACAACCTTGTGTTGTTGTGAAGCTAGCACAGGGCTGTCTTACCCACAGGTGCTAGGGATGCAGGGCACCCCGGCGCCAGGCTCTCAGGGGCACCAGGCTGAGAGTCCGGGGCCCAAGAGTTGAGTCCGGGGAAGAGCCCGCCCATCGGTCGGAGTGCTGCGGAGGGCTCTTCTGCTGCGGGCAGCGCTGCGCTGCGAGTTCAGGGGCGACCGAGCCAGCAAGATGCTGGGGCGGCCATCCAGCTCCGCCCTCCCGCACGCCTGGGACTGGGCAACCGGGGGGGCGCCGGGTGGATTTTTGCACCCCAGCACCGCATATGCTTAAGACAGCCCTGAGCTAGCATGCTGCTCTGAACTACTTGGAGGAAGGATGGGATATAAATAAAGCAAAATGATAGGATAAACCTGCCAGTTCCTACCACAGAAGGGGGAAATGGATACACTTTCAACAAAAAGACAGGACTAGATAAATCATCTTAGACCTCTGTTGGCAGGCAACATGATTTATTGCTGCAATAATAATTTTTAAAATCCAGTTTGCTGAATTAGTTTTTAATTTCATTTGAGGACTGCCCTTTGCTTGGGTTCGCTGTCCTGTATTCCTCCAATAATTATTAATTTAATTGTTCGGGTTTTTGTCCTTACATAATGCAGTTCATTTGGCTGGCCACAATTATCTTACAGAGTTCTCTTTTCTTTAGATTATAATAGAATGTTTCCCTCTCTCACCCCTCAAGAAATGTTTCTTTGGCTTCCTGCTTCTTTCATTACTATTCCTATTCCTACTGCTATATATTTTTTAAAAGAACAATTAGATACATCGTCACCACAATGAATTAAATATACTTTAGTAAATCTGCTTTTATGTGTCTGCAGACAATATTCTAATACACCTCACAATTGAGGCCATCTGGCAATATTTTTTTTCTTAATTTTTTACTAGCAGGATGTAAAGGAGGAGGGAGAGTCCTTCAGAAAGAAATATAATGACATGCTGATCTTTTCAAAAGCTTGAGAATCAATGCTTGAAAGAGGATGTGTTTGATTAGAAGAGGACTAATCCAAAATAACGGAGTTTTAATTAGAGCTGTGCATAGCAGCACCCATAACCCAATCCAGGGCCCTGACCCAGGGCCCCAGATTAACCCCACCCACCACTGAATCAATTCAGGGGTGGGGTTAATGTTTAACTGGGGGAGTCCAAAGCAGGTGGATTGGGGTCCAAAGGGGTGGGCTAGTGAAAGAGATGCTGCATCTCTTTACCAGCTGCTAAACAGATGATGCTACCCTGCTGGTGGGTGAGTTGACTCAATCTGAACAGTCCCAGAAATAATACATGCTATTGCCCAGACTTTTTCGAGGGGGAGAGTAGACTGTCTTGGGAAGGCAGGCAAACTAATACCAGTGTACTGGTAGAAGCAAAGAGCACCAGTGTCAAAGCAATGATTGTTCAATATTATTTGAACAATGATTGTTCAATTATTATCATTGTTTTAATCAGTGTGTATGGTTTTAATCAGTGTTTTTGTAGTTGTTTTGTCTTGCGTGGAGTGCCCTATCTGGGTGGATGGAGCAGCCAAGTAATTTCATTGTTCCCGAAGGGGATAATGACAATAAATATATTCTATATTCTATATTCTATATTCTATTCTATTAACTTCGTTGGACTGGTCATGTTGTGCGGGTGCCTGGTTATCGTCTTCCAAAGCAACTATTCTATTCCGAACTTGAAAATGGAAAGCGTAATGTTGGTGGTCAACAAAAGAGGTTCAAAGGCTCTTTCAAGGCAAATCTTAAAAAATGTAATATAAACACCGACAACTAGGAAACACTGGCCTGCAATGGCTCCAACTGGAGAACAGCCTTTACAAAAGGTGTCATGGACTTTGAAGAGGCTTGAACTCAGGACGAAAGGGGTAATTGCGCTAAGAGGAAGGCACGCTTGGCAAGTCCTCACCATGATCAACTCCCACCTGGAAACCTATGTCCCCACTGTGGAAGGACTTGTGGATCCAGAATTGGCCTCCACAGTCACTTACGGACTCACTGTTAAGACCGTGTTCATGGAAGACAATCTTACTCGGCTACGAGTAATTGCCAAAGAAGAAGAGTTCAGCTTGTCACCAAGTCACAAGAACAAGAGAAAAGCCCAAGGCCCATCTGGTCCAATATAATATTCTTGCAGTTGCCAACCAGACGCCTGTGGGAATCCCATAAGCAGGTGCAATAAAACCCAGCAGTGATTCCCAACAACTGATATTCAGAGGCATAAAATCTCATGGCTACCAGTAGACATTGACAACTTTATCCTTCATGCAAGGTAATATGCAAGCAGGTGGGACGATGCTCATCATTACTAATCTTGGTTTGCCTTCCCACAGTACATACTAGCCAAAATGATAGGATTGCACTTCCAATGCCTGCTCTGCTCTACTAACTGCCTGGTTGAGCAGTTGTCCACCCCATGTTGGGAATGCATGTACTTTTCAGCCTGACCCATGCAGTGTTAGTTGTCTGTGAGCAACCAGTAATGCACAGCAGCATAAGAAAGGTTTATGGAAGAGCTTTGGCTGTGCTTCACAATAGGACCAGAACATGCTGGAGTGGACTATTTGTGTTTCAGGCCAAGGAAGATTGGACTCCCTTGTGATGTCGTCTGAAGGTCTGTTATGAAGGAACATGAGGTCACCACTTTGCTGATGCTAAGCAGATGTGGCTCTGGTCTGTGTCTGGATGGAGGACCACCTTTCAGAAATTACATGGATGCTGCCTTCAGTATCTTGCAAGAAAGGTGGGATATAGATGTAAGGAAATAAATTAATGTGGTGCTAAAACTTAAGGTCAGTGAACTAACTATATTTCGCCCAAGGATCACATTCACCCCCTGAGGGCTGCATGTCAGCAGTAGGTGTGGCCAAAAGTGGGTGTGGCAACCTGTGACAAGTACCCTGTCCCAATTCCCCCAGGATCCTCAGAGCTCCAAAGTGTGCCTTACCTCCAGACACCCCCTGGTGAATCTCTTACTCAGAAAGTTAGCATTCTGTAACTATGTTTTCCCAATTTCATGGGCTTTGCAATAAGGGAAGTTGCCCAAAATGTTGCCTACAGAGCACAAAAGACCTCTGGATTGTTGTTGTTTTATATCATCATCATCATTACAATAGCAGAGGTTTTTTTAAAAAGAGAGATTACAAATTTCCTTTATGATTCTTAGAAAATCCCACATGGCTCACCTTTAACAAGAAAAGATAGAACTCTTCAGGCAGCATTAATGACAGCCTCATATTGTAAGATCCATTGGAGGACACAGAAAAGCACCAGAAAAGCCAGTGTGAAGTCCCCCCCCCTTTTTAAGGTATAGATAACACATCACTATATCACCTCTTAATTTTAAGGTAAGAGCAAGTAGTAGACCCCACACTTCTTCATAAGGGATTATGGAGGGAGGTGAATCCCTTTTACTTCTTCCGCAAAAAGCCCATGGAACTCAGTCTGCATTTTGGCAGTCTTAATTCACACTGGAGGGACTCCTCTGCCAGCAAATTTCATCTACTTTGGCCAAAAGGGGAAATAGCCACTTTAAGATTCCCCGTTATAGTGAATGGGGAATCCAAAGCTTCATTATATACAGAGTGGCTCAGAATCTGAATTGGAGATCAAAGTGGAGAAAGCATAGAGAAAACCAGTCAGAATTTTTAAAAATGCTCAGATAAATATTGGGGCTCATGTCGCTCCTACCATATGCTGCTCCCCAGACCTTTCCACCTTTGGGGGACAGAGGAGTGGGAAGCTATGTCATGGCCAGCTACTGCTCAGACTATTTTTATTACTGAAGCTTTGGAAAAGAGTCATGTGGTGAAATCTGTACCATTTCCCCTATGGCTGGCATTTAACATGCCAGCAGAAGGCTAGGAGGACACGACAGTAAAGGAAGAAGTCAACAAGGCATATTTTATGAGAAGAGGTTGAAAGAACTGGACCTATTTAGCTCAATGACAGGGAGGATGTTAAGGGATATGATAGATGAGATCTGTTGCACGAGCTTCCACAATTCCCTGGCATCTTCTCTCTGGGGAAAAGCTTGCAGGCAGCAGAGACTTTCATCTGGCAAGGCTTAAAGTTCTGGTGCTTTTTTGTTTTACAGTCTGCTGCCAAAAGCTTTGTATTACTGATGACAAGGTCAGAGAAGTGTGTCTATCACTGGAACGGCATGATAATGGGGCATGTGCTGGTTAGGAACACAGGAAACTGCATATACAGAGGTGAGGCTATTGGTTCATGTAGCTCAGCATTGCCTATGATGATGATTATTTTGTTATGGGTTTGTGGAGGTGAGACAAACCCATAAAGACACCCTAAATTCCTGGGTCCAATAAAAGTCGGAATTAATCAATGTTTGGGGAGTTATACTCATGAATTCATAAACTGGATTCAGTTTATGTTAAAAATACAAGCCAGGCAACTAAAGCAACCAACCATGCCCTGGGCTCCCCAATCTCACCAATGAAAACAAATGAATGAAGAGATGAAGAGCCTATCCATGTGCTGCTGAAACAAAAAACCCACATATACACTATGTAAAATAATGAAAGTTTACTATCCCCATTTCATTCTCCTCTGCTCTCTCCTCCCACCTCTCTTCTCCCCTAACCTCATACTGCCTATAAAGGTAAAAGTACCCCTGACCGTTAGGTCCAGTCGCGGACGACTCTGGGGTTGCGGCTCTCATCTCGCTCTATAGGCCGAGGGAGCCGGCGTTTGTATGCAGACAGCTTCCAGGTCATGTGGCCAGCATGACTAAGCCGCTTCTGGAGAACCGGAGCAGTGCAAAGAAACGCCGTTCACCTTCCTGCCGGAGCAATACCTATTTATCTACTTGCACTTTGAGGTGCTTTTGAACTGCTAGGTTGGCAGGAACAGGGACCGATCAACGGGAGCTCACCCCGTCGCGGGGATTCGAACTGCCGACCTTCTGATCGGCAAGCCCTAGGCTCAGTGGTTCAGATCACAGCGCCACCCGCGTCCCCATACTGCCTATAAAAGGTAAAGGGACCCCTGACCATCAAGTCCAGTCGTGTCCGACTCTGGGGTTGCGTGCTCATCTCGCTCTATAGGCCGAGGGAGCCGGCGTTTGTCCGAAGACAGCCTCCGGGTCATGTGGCCAGCATGACAAAGCTGCTTCTGGCGAACCAGAGCAGCGCACGGAAACGCCGTTTACCTTCCCGCTGGAGTGGTACCTATTTATCTACTTGGTAAACGTAAAAAGGTAAAGAACCCTTGGACGGTTAAGTCCAGTCAAATGTGCCTACGGGGTGCAGTGTTCATCTCATTTTTCAGGCCGAGGGAGCCAGTGTTTGTCCACTGCTAGCCGGGTCACATGACAGCTGGCCACATGACAGCTAGCCGGGTCATGTGGCCAGCAGGACTAAACTGCTTCTGGCACAACGGAACACCATGACGGGTACCAGAGCACACGGAAACGCCGTTTACTTTCCCATTGCAGCAATACCTATTTATATACTTGCACCGGTATGCTTTCGTACTGCTAGGTTGGCAGAAGCTGGGACAAAGCAATGGGAGCTCACCCCGTCACGCAGGTTCGAACTGCCAACCTTCTGGTCGGCAAGCCCAAGAGGTTTAGTGGTTTAGATCACAGTGCCACCCACGTCCCTATAACTGCTATACTGCCTATAACAGCAGTGTCTCACGTTGAAAATGTAACTGATCTGTAGAAAGGACTCTATGTATTGAAAACAGAGACTCTGTGTGTACTTTTGTTACCCAAGAAAATCTTGTAATAAAATCAATTTAAAACAAATACAAGACACATTAACCTGCTGGTAGCACTCTGAATAGGGGCCATTAAGGGAACAAAGCCTGGGATGTGAGCCATTAAACCAGAACCGCCTTGAGCAGAGAGATACTGGTAGTTAGCAGGAGTTTCAAGAGAGAGAGGCAGACTTGCAGTGGGCAATGATGTAAATGGAAGGTGATTTGGTTGCATTTTTGCAAGCAGTTTTTCAAGCTGGAGAGTGGGAGCTGACAGTTTGAATCCAAGGAGCCAGCTCTGGTTGTATATGTGGGTAAATAAATCAGATCCCATAAAGACACCACAGTCTCTGCTGTTCCTCATTTCCAAAGGAGACACACACCCTGGGTAAGCGCCTGGACTCCTGGGAAGATGACAGAGTGGAGGGATGGTGAACCTGTGGCCCTCAGGTGTTGTAGGACCACAACTCCCATCAGCCCCACCCAACATGGCCAGTGGTCAGGACTGATGGGAATTCTACAGTCAACACAGGTTCACCATCCATAGTCTAGCATATACATGCGATGTTATCTCGGTGTAGGAAACTCATATTAAGAGAAGTGGGCTTTGTTGACATCAGGGATCAAATTAAACAAAAGAGAATATCTATTCCCTTACAGGAAATTGTGTCCTCCCTCAAAGAGGGAGCGACCTGGCAACCAAACCCTGTGTTGTGGGTGGGGTCTATTGGATAGCCACAACACCCTATTGGTAGGTCCCTCGTTGCTAGGGTGTATTCAGACCAATGGGACGCTAGCAAATTTGGAGCGAGGGACCTATTTAAGGCCCATGCATGTGTCCCTGAGCTTCCTCTTTGGGCCAGTGCATCGGAACACCTGCCCACCTCTCCCTACTTTTAGGGCTTGCGCTTGACCTTGCTATGCCGTCGTGTGTCATCTGTCGTTGGGACAGGGGCACGCCAGGAATTTTCCCCACTTGGCGGATTGGCTGTTGCCATTTGGGTTTCGCCTGCCGCGTAGCAAATCGTCACAACTTGTAAGGTTGCGGATAGGCTCTGGTTCAGGTGATAGGGGTGGCAGAACGCTCTACTCATCCCTATGTGTGGGGTATTCCGTTAAAGGAATCCAGGGACTCAATGGTTTGGTCAACCCTGAGAGGGGTTGTGCCCGTGCCTGAGTCCAGGGGGACATCTGGGTGGTGGACTAGCCTGACCCCAGCTTTCTGCATTTCCAGGTGTTTACCCTAGGCTGACCTAGGCTGGTGCCCTGGGCCAGGGCTACCTGCCACGGTGCAGGGAGCTAGTCGAACCAGAGCCTATGCAACCACTCACTTGCTGTAATCAATAAAGTTGTGGCCTAAATTCTGCCAAAAACCAAACCAAAAATTTGAGTCTTGTCTGAATTTATTTGGGTGGGGTTAAAAGGTCTAAACACGCAAACTGCTGGTGAGGCAACAGAGTGGGCGTGATAGCGCTTTCTTCCCCTCAAAATGTTCCCGTCAGAGTCACACACTCTGTGGTGTTTGTTAAGTAACATATTAATAGTGCTTAGAGACTGGTGAAAGAATTCTAACACAGCAGATGCTTTAGCAGAGGCAAACGTGATTGCCAATGAGGTAATGTAGCAGGATGCGATCATATGGCAAGCCTGACAAAGCTTCCCTGCCCCCATTTATGTTTCAAACCTTGGGAAGAATTTGGCTAACACAGTTTGGGATGAAGTTCTTCATCCCTGAGATGTGCCAATGTCTTGATTAGCATGGGGGGCACCAGAGGGGTGGGCAGGAGGCAAAAACCCCACCCACAGTAGAAAACAAGGAGCTAGCGCCATTGCTGACTCCTGCTATTAACATATACTGTTGTTGTTTTTAATTTCAGATATCTTAAGATAAGATAAGATAATTTATTGTCATTGCACAAGTACAAGCACAACGTTATACAAGTGCAACGAAATTGCATGCCATCCCGTAAAAAACAGAAAGAAAGAAAAAACAAACCAAAAACAGCACAAAACACACACACACCCAAAAAAGACACACACACACACACCCATCACAGCTCTCCAAGGTCATATTATCTGGTTACAGCATTTAAGATGGTTATAGCTCTTGGGTAGAAACTGTTCTTCAATCTATTTGTTCTTGATCTAATTGTTCTATATCTTCTACCCGAAGGCAGTGGTGCAAAGAGACTATATCCTGGATGAGATGGATCCTTTAAAATATTGTTAACCTTTTTAAGGCAACGGGAACTGTATAGTTCTTCCAGAGATGGGAGAGGATGACCAATAATATTTTGGGCTGTGGTTATGACACCACCACAGTAGTGTCATCAGCAAACTTGATGATTTTGTTGCTGGGATAGATGGCTGTACAGTCACACGTATAGAGGGTATAGAGCAGGGACTCAACACACAACCCTGTGGTGAGCCGGTGTTAAGGCTAAGGGCTGTGGACATATGTGGGACGCAGCTCACCTACCTAGAAAGATACATTGCCCCTTCTGTGCTCCCCCAAAATCATCCTGAATCTTCCAACATTCACCTTCATTTGATGTCCATGACTTCTAGTGTTATTTTTCTCGACCCACTTTCTCCTTGCCTAATTTTATATGCTTCTATCATACTGCCTCTTACTGGTGACACAAAGCCAGGTGTCAAAGAGACCCTGGCACATTTCTTTATCATCAAAAACATAAGCACACATGTCTATTAGCATTTGCTCCAAGAGAATAGAAAACAATAGATTCTGATCCTGAAATCAAAGGGGAAATGAGAACTGGATGATGATGATGATGATGATGATGATAGAATCAGAGAATTGTAGAGTTGGAAGGGACCCCGAGGGTCATCTAGTCCAACCCCTGCAATGGAGGAATCTCAACTAAGGCATCATGACAGATGGTCATCCAGTCTCTGCTTAAAAACCTCCAATGAAGGAGAATTCACAAGAAGAAGAGAGAAAGAGTTTGGATTTGATAGCCCGCTTTATCCCTACCCGAAGGAGTCTCAAAGCGGCTAACTCCTTTCCCTTCCTCCCCCACAACAAACACTCTGTGAGGTGAGTGGGGCTGAGAGACTTCAGAGAAGTGTGACTAGCCCAAGGCAGCTGCATGTGGAGGAGAGGAGACGCGAACCCGGTTCACCAGATTACGAGTCTACCATTCTTAACCACTACACCACACTGGTGGGGTGCCATTCACTGACAAACAGCTTTCACTGTCAGAATGTTCTTTCTGATGTTTACTCGGAATCTCCTTCCTTGTAACTTAAATCCATTGGCTTGGGATGATGATGACGACGGTGATAGTGGCTGGAGGGCAGGAGGATGTGATACAACTAAAATAACAAGTGAGTGACAGAGAGAGAATTTCCGCCCTCCCTTCCCACAGGTGGGCGGGGTTTGGGACACTGAGCGGTTTACCTGGTCGGGTGCCTCCACCTGCGTAGGGTGGCCATAGTCTCGCCCCCAGCCTGGGAGGAAAATGGACGGCTGGCTGGGGGTGGGGTGAGGGCCAAGGGAAAAGAGGCCGACCCCTTCGTCCAAGTCAGGCTGAGAGGGTTACATGCCAAGGCCTATGCCAAGTTTCCCACATTCTGAAGTTGAATAAAGTTGTGGCCAATTGAACCCATGCTTTGGTCTCTTGTCTCATTCTGGGGGGGGGGGGGTAGGCTCCACGGACAGGGTTCAGCGTGCACGCGTGTGCAAATAGCTTAGATACACAGTGTTCCATGATTACATGTGGGCAGCCAGTTGTACATAATATCCTTTCGGTTACAGCTGGAGGCGAAAGGCACATTCTGTCGCTAGCAGGCCAGCTCTCTCCTCTAACCTTTATGACTCTGTAATAATATTTGAGATTATATGCCTGCTGCTCAGAGGCTTTGAGAATTAGCACCGCATCTTAGGCCAGTTTCTCGCGGCAAACTCTGAGCACAGCGGTTCTTTTCAAGCCACTTGCTCCATCCATCAGTCATGCTGTTGGTTTGGATGGCAAATGCTCTAGGAGTCTCCTGGCTGCCTGGCATGGATCCATCTGGGAACAAACACGTCACTCAACTTTGCTGAAAATCTGACATGCCGACCGACACAGCCATCATTTCAATGGGCCTTTTTCCAGAGGCTTCCAAATTGCAAAACACCCCTCTTCTTAGGAAGCAATTTTACAATCCCTCCCATGGTGCTTTCAGGTATATTAGAAATAACTTCAAAAAGTATGTAGCCATTTTGAAAATGATATTTGGGTGTTGTTGCTTTTTAAATGACACATAACCAGATGGGAAATGACCTTTGTGAGATGCTGCACAGTCTGTGAACTGGTTATCTGGTTATCTCTCGTTTGGATTACTGCAATGCGTTCTATTTGAAGGTGACCCGGAAACTACAACTAATCCAGAATGCGGCAGCTAGACTGGTGACTGGGAGTGGCGGCCGGGACCACATAACACCGGTCCTGAGAGAACTACATTGGCTCCCAGTACGTTTCCGAGCACAATTCAAAGTGTTGGTGCTGACCTTTAAAGCCCTAAACGGCCTCGGTCCTGTATACCTGAAGGAGCATCTCCACCCCCATCGTTCAGCCCGGACACTGAGATCCAGCACTGAGGGCCTTCTGGCGGTTCCTCACTGCGAGAAGGAAAGCTACAGGGAACCAGGCAGAGGCCTTCTCGGTAGTGGCGCCCGCCCTGTGGAACGCCCTCCCATCAGTGGTCAAAGCGATAAACAACTATCTGACATTCAGAAAATACCTCAAGGCAGCCCTGTTTAGGGAAGTTTTTAACCTGTGATATTTTAATATATTTTAATATCTGTTGGAGGCCACCCAGAGTGGCTAGGGGGACCCAGTCAGATGGGCGGGGTACAAATAATAAATTATTATTAATTATTATTATTATTATTATTATTATTATTATTATTATTATTATTTATACCTGCCTCTGCATGTACACACATTCCTTAGAGAAAGGGAGGGTGTATGAGTCACGCTCCAGGTATTTAGCCTTCCATTGTTTCTAAAGAACCCAGGGCAGCTGGCATGGTAACTCTAAACAGAATCCAGGCATGGACCAAGCACTCAGGAAGCAGCTACGGTACATTGGTAAAGAAAAAGCGCTTTATGTGTGTTATAACACCCTGACACCAGATGGCGGTGGCGAGTCCCGTCTTTGGCCAACATGATTTCCCTTTTATGAAGCTTACAATGCGTTTTCCTGAAACACTTTTTCCGCCTTGGTGCAATTTCACAATTTTTTCCAATTCACACCAACATGGAGTATATAGAATTTCAGGCAGTATTTCTGGATACTGTGAAGTCTGTGGTTTAATTATCAAGTAATGTGAGCTTTTGCTTTAGGCCTTCATTATATTTTGTAGAAAATGAAGTTTTTAATCTTGCATTAATTATGTGTCTGCTGCAAACATAATACAGTTTCTCTCTCTCTCTCTCTCTCTCTCTCTCTCTCTCTCTCTCATATATATATATATACACCACTTAACCATAAACATTTATTAGTTCTCTTATCTTTAATCTTGCTAGACTTCCCACGCTTCTTGTGTGAGCAAAAGGATTAAAGAAGTAGGACAGTGCCAAACCGTCACTATACTTCGTGATTATTATTTTTTGTAAGTTATTGGGAGATCAAATTACCTCAGCTTACATTAAAAACTGCAATTAAATATAATCCCAAATGAGGACACATTTCTTTGCTATCTGTCCAAAGTCCATTTTATCAATGTTATATAATCATAAATAAAAGCAACTTTTTACCTTCTTATCTTATACTTATTGTAAATTCCTTTTTCTTTTGCACGTGTCAACTCAGTTCCGCTAAAAGGTTATTATTTGGATAATATGTATTTGAGTATTTTTTGAATATATTCCAATCCTTATATACCTTCTGGTTTGTAAGCCTTCTTATTTTCCCTGACATCTTCGCCAGTTCAAGATACTCTATCATCAGAGTCTGCCACTCAGTTATCGTTGGGGCTGCCTCACTTTTCCAATTTCTGGCCACTAAAATCCTGGCTGCTGTTGTTCCGTACATAAGCAATGGTCTTATGTCTTTTCCTATTTCCGCTGACATTATTCCAAGGAGGAAAGTTTCCGTTTTTTTCCTAAATGTAAATTTGAATAGTTTTTTGAGTTCATTATACAGTTTGTCCCCAAAATCCCGGATAACTGTGCAGTTCCACCACATATGTAAACATGTCCCTGTTTCCTTCTTACACCTCCAACACATTGATGATGTACCTTTGTACATTTTTGCCAGTTTCGCCGGCGTGTGGTGCCATCTATAGGTCATTTTCATTACATTTTCTCTAAGATTACTGCACATTGTAAATTTTATATCTTCCCTCCTTCCCTCTGAAAAGTTTAAGCAGAGAAGCAACAGAATTGGGTTTGGATCTGGGGTCAAATTACATCAGCTTACTGTACACCAGCTCCCTAAAGGAACTCTAATAGATTAGTGAGACAGGACGAGCTTAATTTCTCCTTTGTTTAATTTAACCTCTGCAACCCATCCCCATGAGGATTAACAGTTGACCTATATTTGATGCTCTGGCACTGGATAGCTCAGTTGGTTAGGGCATGGTGCTGATGACAACAAGGTGGCAGGTTCGATCCCCAGAATATGCAACTGTCCTATCTACACATTCGCAGAATCATAAAATTGTGGAGCTGGAAGGGACCCTGGGAATCATCTTGTCCAACCCCCTGCAATGCAGTTGTCCCTTCCAACTCTACAATTCTAGGATTATTCCTCAAGAACTGTAAGATCTGCAACATCACCTCACCTCTGTCTTAAGGAGTGCAGAAGATTTGCTGCTTTCACCTGAAGAAATGTTGCTAATAACTATTTTTTAACACTCCTGCTGTTCCACTGAAGCAGCAGATAAATTGCGTCTTGTACGGAGGTGTGTTCATAGCATTAACCTCGCTAAAATTAATGATACTTCCCCTGCAGCTCCTCTCACTTTGTCTCCATTTGGTGGAAACAAAATTAAAAAATTCCTTCCAGTAGCACCTTAGAGACCAACTAAGTTTGTTCTTGGTATGAGCTTTCGTGTGCATGCACACTTCTTCAGATATACTGAAACAGAAGTCACCAGACCCTTATTGTGAGAGGGTGGGGAGGGGTATTACTCAGAGGGGTGGTGGAAATGGGTGATAGGCTGATAGCTGTTGACGACTGTAAACGACTGCAATTAGTCTTACAGGAAAAAGCAAAGGAGCGTCTCCACCCCCATCGGTCAGCCCGGACACTGAGGTCCAGTGCCGAGGGCCTTCTGGCGGTTCCCTCGCTGCGTGAAGCCAAGTTACAGGGAACCAGGCAGAGGGCCTTCTCGGTAGTGGCGCCTGACCTGTGGAATGCCCTCCCTTCAGATGTCAAAGAAAACAACAACTACCAGACCTTTAGAAGACATCTGAAGGCAGCCCTGTTTAGGGAGGCTTTTAATGTTTTATAGATTATTGTATTTTAATGCTCTGTTGAAAGCCGCCCAGAGTGGCTGGGGAAACCCAGCCAGATGGGCGGGGTATAAATAATAAATTATTATTATTATTATATTCCATTTGGTGGAATTATTGATAGGATTTCTTCTCGTATTTGATTTACACTGAACTTTTTGCAAGGTGACGTGGCTGATCTGAAAGAGTTAGGATACAAATTAAGTCCCGCCCCATCCCCGCCTGCCTTCACTGTGCCCCCAGAATCACTACCACCCCAATTTGGATTTACACTAGCCTTGGCTCAGCCAGGTTGAGCAAATTATGCCAGCCTTTCTTTGGCTAAGCAGGGGTTGGAGATAATGCCAGCTAAGATGCGTTCCATCCTAAACAGTGCATCTTGCCATAGGATGGCCTCCTTATAGAGGCATTTCCCTGCTTCATCTCTGTCACAGGCTTTTCCCTTATGTTTCCTGCTCTGTGCCTCATTTATGCCTCGTTGAAAAAAATAAAGGAAGCACGCTTCTTGCTTCAGAAATATTTTTCCATTTGCAAATTTATTCAACAGATCAATCAATTAAGAGACATGTGATTAACCAAATAACGTTTCTTGTTGCAGTCCTAATTAGTTGCATGAGGGAATGGTTTTCTGTAAGTGTAAATTCAAAACTGTGAGTGCATCTGGGGTTTGAGATGGAGGAAACCAAAAGCATTTATGACCATCCCACAAAAATAGACTCTGCAGATTGAAAAAACAGTGTTTTTTGGGGGGTGGGGTACGCATGCCCCTAAACATTTTGAGAATCTAAATTTGGCCTCATTGAGGGGCAGTATTTCAATATGAGTAGGAAAATGAGAGTACCCCTAAAGTTTTTTTTTTAAAGAAAAAAAGCATTGGGTAGGCGCATTGATGCCAGTAAGATGAGACCAATATAAAAGGGGTCACTCCATCTCTAATTTAGATTACCTTCTAATGTTTCAAAGAATGTTCACCAGTTTTCATTTGGGGAGAAAATACAGTGCTTTTGCAATTCACGCTTTCTGCTATCTTTAGAGCTGCGGCTTATATCAAGCTCAAAAACATATTTTAAAATTTAATTGATTTTTAGAGCAGTTTCATGCTTCACACCAAGAATTATTCTATTGGGTTCAGATTGAACTGTAATATTCACATTTCCCCACCCTGGAAACTGTCTCTACTCCTGGGTCTGCAGTCTGAGAGCTAGTGTGGTGTAGTGGTTAAGAGCAGTAGACTCGTAATCTGGGGAACAGGGTTCACGTCTCCGCTCCTCCACATGCAGCTGCTGGGTGACCTTGGGCTAGTCCCACTTCTTGGAAGTCTCTCAGCCCCACTCACCTCACAGAGTGTTTGTTGTGGGGGAGGAAGGGAAAGGAGAATGTGAGCTGCTTTGAGACTCCTTCGGGTAGTGATGATAAAGCGGGATATCAAATCCAAACTCCTCCTCCTCCTCCTCCTCCTCCTCTTCTTCTTCTTCTTCTTCTTCTTCGTCTTCTTCTTCTTGTCTGGATCAGCTCAATGGTCCACCTAGTCCAGCATCCTGTTTTCACAGTGGTCAACCAGATACTGGTGCAAAACTCACAAGCAGGATCTGGGTGCAAGAGCCCTCTTCCCTCCTGCAGATTGCTGCCTCTGACTGTGTAGGCAGGACAGAGCCACTGTGACTAGCAGCCATCAACAGCCATCACCTCCATGCGTTTGTCGAATCCTCTTTAAAGCCATCCATGTTGGTGGCCATCACTGCCTCCAGTGGGAGTGAGTTCCAAAGTTTAACTCTGTGCTATGTGAAGAAGTACTTTCTCTTGGGCACAGGCTAATGTCTTCCTAAAATATCAGTCCTTGATCTTCATGGCTATTCCTCCCCATTTCCCTGCTTCCCATCCTATTCTGCTTCACTCACCCATCCTTCCCAAAATGTTTTAACCAGGGCCTTTTTCAGCTGGAACTCTCCAGAACTCAGTTCCGGCATCTCTCAGGTGGGCACCATTATAAGAGGATAAGGGGGTATTCATGGTGAGTTCTGGCACCTCTTTATCTAGAAAAATAGCACTGGTTTTAACTAAATTAGTCCTTACCCTTGTATATCTATTTTCTCACACATTACTTGGCTGGAGAACAGCATTGCAAGATTCAGAGGCATGCAAATTTCGTTTTGGTTTGTGTATTGTTCAGGAAAGTGCAAATTGGATGGGTTTGCCTTTGAATGCAAACTGCATTGACTTTCTCATCCACTCCTAGGCTGGACCCTTCTATCCCCCCCAGGCCTGGAATTTGATCGGGGAACTGCCCTGCACAGAGTGTTTTGTGGCCTGAGTTGGACCAAATAAAAGAGTCTAACATTGTGTATGCCATCAAATGCCAACAGTGTCCTTCAGCTCTCTATATTGGACAAACAGGCCAAACTCTACGCCAAAGGATAAATGGACATAAATCTGACATCAGGAATCACAAAACAGAGAAACCAGTAGGAGAGCACTTCAATCTCCCAGGACATTCTATACAAGATCTCAAAGTAGCTATCTTATTGCAAAGGAATTTCAGAAATAGACTGGAAAGAGAAGTTGCTGAATTGCAACTCATTACCAAACTTAAAACCATGGAGAAACCTGGTCTGAATAAAGACACTGGATTCTTATCTCATTATACATGACTAAGCTATTTTTAACCTTCTCACCACTTGCTTTTTCCTGTAAGACTAATTGCAGTCATTAACAGTCATCAACAGGTTTACCACAGCTATCAGCCTATCACCCATTCCCACCACCCTTCTGAGTAATACCCCTCCCCACCCTCTCACTATATATAAGGGTCTGGTGACTTCTGTTTCAGTGTATCTGAAGAAGTGTGCATGCACACAAAAGCTCATACCAAGAACAAACTTAGTTGGTCTCTAAGGTGCTACTGGAAGGAATTTTTTTATTTTGTTTTAAGTATTTCTAAATGAAACTTTAGTACAACATTAGCATCGGTGCTAATCAGATATATCTTCCATGCACGTGAAAAGGGGTGGGGAGGAAGAGATAATGACCTCCTTAATTTGTGCTCCTGAAAATGTCACCATTGCTCTATGTATTGCTTTCATGTGGTATTATTTGTGTCTTTATGGAAGATTTATGAGACATTAGCAAATCATTTATGTTATGGGACGGGCTCAGATCTCTTTGTTATTGTCAGTTGAATCAATTGGTAATTCAATTCTTGGCGTCAGAAGAATATTTCATTCAGAATCCCTGTGCGAGAAGTTGTTAATGAGAGCTATGGTTCGGGTTTCCATAACAACATGTTGCCATCAGCCAACAAAAGGAATATTAAAACCAGCCTTGTCACAAAATGGGCTCAGGTAGCATTAAGTGGCAACTTACAGAAGAACAAGGGACTCATAGACAAAGGTGTGAGGGACACACAAACTCTACTAAGGCGAAGTTGTAAGAAAACCCTCTCAGGTAGATTTGCTGCCTAATTTCACCTCCAGGCAAATTGTGAGGTGAAATGACAGCTTTTCTCTCTCTAGGGTGAAACATATGAGGAATCTCAAGGGCAGAAAAATATCTGATGATGTGTTCAGACACAACGAATGAACCATGCACTTTAAAAACATCTTTTTAAAGTACCTGAGCTACCACACTCTTTTATAATAATCTTTATTGAGGTCCATCGACCCATAACATGGATTATATAATAATAATAATAATTTATTATTTTTACCCCGCCCATCTGGCCGAGTTTCCTCAGCCACTCTGGGCGGTTTCCAGGCAAATGTTAAAACAATACAGCATTAAATATTAAAAACTTCCCTAAACAGATGTCTTTTAAAAATAGGATAGCTGCATATTTCCTTGACATCTGCTGGAAGGGCGTTCCACAGGGAGGACGCCACTACCGAGAAGGCCCTCTGCCTGGTTCCCTGTAACCTCACTTCTCACAATGAGGGAACCGCCAGAAGGCCCTCGGCGCTGGATCTCAGTGTCCGGGCTGAACGATGGGGGTGGAGACGCTCCTTCAGGTATACAGGACCGAGGCCGTTTAGGGCTTTAAAGGTCAGCACCAACACTTTGAATAAAATACAGATTCATACAGACAATCCCCCAGGGAAGGGATACCAAAGCGTTATTTGTTTAGTCATGGGTATGTTGATCTTTGATTCGTATGACTACTGAAAGAAACTTTGCCACGGCTACTGTGATATCATTGGACTTGTTGTCCAGAAATATTTGATATAGTAGGCTTCAGATTGACCCGGCCCATTTGCCACTAGTGGTTTAATCAATAGTTCCCTAGCTTGATCGTATTGTCCGCAATGCAATAAAATATGCCTCATGCAGTCGACGTCCTGAGAGCACACACAGATCCTATTTTGATAAGGGATACCTCTCAGTCTGCCATTTAACACTTCTGATGGGAATACATTTAATCTGGCTTTGGTGAAAAGACGCCAATATGTTGGTACTAACAAATTTCTAAGGTATGCAGCTGTCTGAAAATCGAACCCATAGTGAATTCCTACTGCTAATAGGCCACAGATAACATGAGATTGAGATCGGAGATCACTATGTGATATGTCCCAGAGCCTTTGCCTCAGAGATTCAAGGGTGGTATCATAGCCCAGATGGTACAGGAGAGAAGGTGGCATACCAATCGAAGTGGCTTCGATTGGTATCTGAAGAAGTGTGCATGCACACGAAAGCTCATACCATGAACAAACTTAGTTGGTCTCTAAGGTGCTACTGGAAGGAATTTTTTTATTTTGTTTTGACTATGACTGACCAACACGGCTATCTACCTGTAATTAGAAATACTTGCTTTGGATTTATTAAGTGTGAATGCCAATCATGCAAATCACTGGGTTTAGAGGGGTCAGGGGCTCTGGAACATGAGCAAAGAACTGAGCTCTGCCCGCTATCTGAAGATGTGTGTAGCCAAGCGTCACAACCCTTGTCGGCTGTCAATAGAATCAGAGAGGACAGGATCACACTTTAAGATAAGATAAGATAATTTTATTTGTCATTGCACCAGTACAAGCACACGCTATACCAGTGCAACAAAATTGCAAGCCATCCCGTAAAAGAAGAGGGGGGGGGACAAAAATTAAAAAAAATAAAAATTAAAAAATAAAAAACCACACACACACAAAAAAAAACACAAAAAACACAAAACACACACACACACACACACACACAAAGCCACACATACACACAACACAGCTCTCCAAGGTCACATCATTTGGTTACGTCATTTAAGAAGGCTATAGCTCTTGGGTAGAAGCTGTTCTTCAGTCTGTTTGTTTTTGCTCTGATTGTTCTGTATCTTCTACCTGAAGGCAGTGGCGCAAAGAGACCATATCCCGGGTGAGATGGGTCATCTAAAATATTCTTCACCTTTTTAAGGCAGTGGGAACTGTACAGTTCTTCCAGAGAGGGGAGAGGGTGACCAACAACCCTTTGGGCTATCGATATGACCCTCTGAATCATCTTCTTCTCCCTGGCTGTGCAGCTGGAGAACCAAGCACAAATACAATATGTAAGAATGCTCTCTATGGAGCCTCGGTAGAAGGACACCAGCAGTCTCTCACTCAGATTCTTCTTCTTTAAAAGTCTGAGGAAATAAATTCTCTGCTGGGCCTTCTTTACCAGAGCGGTAAAAAGCCAATGCAATTCTGGGCTGCATCAATAGGAGTATAGCATCTAGATCAAGGGAAGTAATAGTACCACTGTATTCCGCTCTGGTCAGACCCCACCTGGAATACTGTGTCCAATTCTGGGCACCACAGTTCAAGAAGGATACTGACAAGCTGGAACGTGTCCAGAGGAGGGCAACCAAAATGGTCAAAGGCTTGGAAACGATGCCTTATGGGGAACAGCTTAGGAAGCTGGGTATGTTTAGCCTGGAGAAGAGAAGGTTAAGGGGTCATATGACAGCCATGTTCAAATATATAAAAGGATGTCATAGAGGAGGGAGAAAGGTTGTTTTCTGCTGCTCCAGAGAAGTGGACACAGAGCAATGGATTCAAACTACAAGAAAGAAGATTTCACCTAAACATTAGGAAGAACTTCCTGACAGTAAGAGCTGTTCGACAGTGGAATTTGCTGCCAAGGAGTGTGGTGGAGTCTCCTTCTTTGGAGGTCTTTAAGCAGAGGCTTGACAGCCACCTGTCAGGAATGCTTTGATGGTGTTTCCTGCTTGGCAGGGGGTTGGACTGGATGGCCCTTGGGGTCTCTTCCAACTCTATGATTCTATGATTCTATGAGAGTCATGCAACATTAGCCTCTGTGATTAGCTGGCAGGACAAAGTGTTCTACTAGGGATGCATTAGGAATTTAGATCTTTTGCTAATTCCTGTACGAAACGGCCCACTCAACACCTCTGAGGTTTATGTGCAGGTCGTACCTTAACCATCCACCACATTTTGAATTCATGTGATTGTTGTGGCTTACTTTTCAGAATGGAAGATGGCAAGATCACCAAGGATCTATGGGCAGCTGGCTTCAGGCACCAGGCCAATTGGCAGAACAACTCTGTGTTACAAAGATGTCTGCAAATGTGACGTGAAGACTGGCAACATCAACCCCACTGTGGGGGAATCCCTTGCAGATGATGGCCGTGCCAGGAGACAGACAGGTCGTGCATCAATTGCAGTGACCGAAAGAGGAATGACGGCTGGGAGGAGTGCAGAGAGAAGAAAGGCCATGGTGCATCTTCAGCAGCACAACCAGACGCCTTCATCTGCCCCAGCTGCAACAAAACATGTCTCTCCCACATCAGTCTTTATAGCACCAGAAGGCGCTGCAACCTGCCACAGTTTGACCTAACGCACAAAGGCAAACGCCTCCATTGTCTCCCAAGACAGATGTATTTTCAGCAGTTTATATGCATCAGACTATGTATTTAGAAACCCATCTTAAGTGCAAAACCCCCCACACATTTACTTACATACTGGGAGAGAAAATGCACCCTGTGAAAGAAAATACAAATTTAAACAACCATTTTGAAAGAAAATTCATGTTTTCAGTGTGCACTTTGTGAGTAAAGATGGATTCAGTTATGTGTTTTGATGAGATATAGGAAAGGCAGATTAATGCAGAAATGGAGCAGAACAGAATTATGGGTTAAAACATGTGAAAGGGAGTAGAAATATTTGCCTGCTCCTACCCTTCAACTGATTAGTTCCAACTCCCAGCTGCACATCAAGCAACAGATCAGTTCACTGCCTGGAAAGCACATTCTCTAAGTCTAGATTTGGGTTCAGCCATCCACAGCCCCAGCTAAACCCTGAAAAATGTAGCAGTGCTGGGCTATATAAAGTCACGTGCCACCCAGACCCGAGGCTCACCATTTGCAAGAGAAAGTGGGAACCAAAATATTTGATTCATTCTTACATGCTTAAGAGGAGTTCACAAATTCACTTGCTAATTTCTTTCTTCCCCCCACCCTCCTCTCTCCAGAGTACTCCTCTCTAGTGACCCATTTATTCTCTAAGCATTCTATTGTGTTGGAAATTGTATATTTCCAGACATGATTAAAGTCCTCCAGCGATACACATAACATTGGGGAGGAAAAGATTTTGAAAGGTCAGAATGGGAAACAAGTCTGATTTGATGAATATAGGAAGGACAGACGAGATTCCAAGCCATGGGTAGGCAAACTAAGGCCCGGGGGCCAGATCCGGCCCAATCGCCTTCTCAATCCGGCTCGCAGACGGTCTGGGAATCAGCATGTTTTCACATGAGTAGAATGTGTCATTTTATTTAAAATGCATCTCTGGGTTATTTGTGCCTGGTGTTTTCACATAAGTAGAATGTGTGCTTTTACTTAAAATGCATCTCTGGGTTATTTGTGGGGCATAGGAATTCGTTCATCCCCCCCCCAAAAAAAAACAAATAAAGTCCGGCCCACCACAAGGTCTGAGGGACAGTGGACCGGCCCCCTGCTGAAAACGTTTGCTGACCCCATATGGTTGGAGGAGGCTGGAGACTAGGTTATTGCGGTAGCAGACTAGGCTATTGTTTCCCCCTTGTTTCATCAAACTGTATCAATATTTTCACCTATTTGGAGGAAAGTAAAAGACATACCCATAGAAACAAAGACATCCCTTTGCAAGTACAGTGGTACCTCACCTAACGAATAACTCGCCCAACGTATTTTTCGCCTAACGAATGACTTCCGGTAAAACAAAATGGCCGCCGCAAACGAATTTCTTCGACTTAAGAAAAGACATCGCGGCCGCTTTTAATAGGATTTTTACGACTTACGAACTTTTGACCTGATTTTTTCGACTTATGAATTTTTCCCCAATGCGTTCCTATGGGGATTCGCCGAACGAATTTTTTCGTCTAACGGAAATCGCGTCGGAACGCATTATCTTCGTTAGGCGAGGTACCACTGTACAGCCTAAGACAGGAATTTATGTTGTTTTTCATAGCTCTAGGAATTTAATAATTACCAGACTAAAGCATATCTCCAAATCCCCGAAGAGGAATCGTCATGGAGTACTTGAAGTAACACTATTGTGTTATGTCAAGTGACAGACAAGGGGAAACAGAATAATTTCTAGACATCTGAACTAAAGAAGCTGACTTAACTTCCCGTGGTTCTCTTGCAAATGATGTTTGTGTTTGGTGCTGCTTAAATTTGGCATCAAATGCAAGCCATGCTCCCATTTTGGGGCTCCCAAGTGGATCAGACCTAGGCAGAAAGCGACCATGGCTTGCAAAACACAGCTTGCATCCAGTTGGGAGCTTCTGGCCCAGCCCCCAAAGCAGCATAGCTTGATTGGCATGCATAGGTGTCCAGAGCTATAGCAGTGACGGTAAGTGTTATCTTTTGCAGGGGCGGAGCAAGGGGGTGCGTTGGGGGCGGTCCACCCCGGGTGCCACCCTGGAGGGGGTGACACTCGCCCCCCCTGCGACTCCCAAGCCGAGCCCCGCCACTGGGTAAAAAGCCTCGCTCGGCGGCTCGTAAGGTTGCGGCGCGTGAGCAGCAGCACGGACGGACTGCGCATGTGCAGCATTCCGTACAGTGTGCGCACGCACGGAATGCCACACATGTGCAAATTCTGCACTGGGTACAATCTGTTTTGTTTTTTTATAATCTATTTATTGAATTTTCCAATACAAATCACAGCAAATCATATTGAAATTATTCCCAATTACATTTCAAATTACAATCCAAATTAATTATACAAATCCCAATTAAAAGAAACATTCCAATTATGCCTAATTATTATAATAATTTTTTTATATATGGACTTCCCTTGCCTCGGACGCCGGAGCTTCCCTGATCACCTCCATCAATTGCTTTTCAAAATTCTTTCCAATATTTCCACAGCCGCTGATATATGCCAGCAAGCAGGCTAAATTATAATAAACAATGTCTCTGTGTGGATGAGGTCGATCTTCTTAATTCCAAATGCCACATTCCGACCGTCGCCATCTTCTCATCCTGTTGTTCACCAAACTTCTTCACACTGCTACTCTCCCCCGCTTGCTTTGCACATACCCCTTTCCAGGAATGCCAGTCTCTAATATAAATCAAATTTCAATAAACACCCAGAACTGGCTTCTTCCTATGGAGTAATGCTCTGCCTCACGGGCTCCCCCACACCGATTCAATTCTTGCAGCGCCATTACTTGCGAAGTCGGAAGTCGGAGGTCCTCCATTACTAATAAATCTTTCAGAGTCTTATTTTTAATTCCACACAGTTTATAAATATAAAATCAAATCTTTTCTGCCAAAATCAATCTCAGTCTTTAAAGTCCGCTTGCTATTTCCAAGTGAAAGTGTTTTTTTGGGGGGGGGTTCACCCGTGTTAAGTATAATATTGAGGCAAAACAAGCATAGTGTCAGGGACTGCTCCGCCCCCAAGGCAGAGTCGGAAGGTACAGACAGCTGGAGACATAAGAAGGAGTTTAGATCAGATAGCGACTTACAGGAGAGTCAGGAAGAAGGCAGCAGTGGGGAGGGGCTATGGGATGAGACCAGAGCCCCGTGCACACCGGAAGAGGTGTTAAGGCTCTGGGATGCGGCCAGACCTCCAGAACAGCCGGAAGGTGGAGGACAGGAAATGGAGGTGGACAGAGAGTAACAGGGGCTCTGGGACGTTGCTAGAGCCCCAGAGACGCCCAGCGGTCAGGAGGGGAATAAGGGGGAAGCCACCAGCGCCACTCCGCTCAGGTCCAGAGGGCAGAAGCGGAAGGAAGGTAGGTGGCGCCTTGGTTGCCCGAAGCTCTTATGCTGGAGGCGGAGCCACCGGCCGGCATTCCAGGTATCTGACTCGGATGAGACGGATGATGAAGTCTGAACGCTTGAATGTTTGATCTTGTTAATAAAGTTAGTAGTTTAACAATCAACATGCATGGAGGCTTACTCTTGAGAATACCTCTCACACATAGGGTCCAGGGCTCCCCCCCTTTCTTTCCTGCTTTCACATACCATTATAAAGTTCATCTCTTCTTCCAGTTTTCTTCTTAGCTGCTCAGGGCTGGAACCATTTGCAATATTCTCTTTACTCCTTTGCCCAAGGCATGCCCAAATCTTTTTGCCTAATTAAAATTCCAATTTCTGGGACTCGTGCACGAACAGGGTGGCTTCCAGGAGTTCCGGCCCCCACGGTTGCTTCGACCCAGGCCCCCCTGCTCCTCCCGAAGGGTCTCGGAATGGGTTAAGGGGCATCTGTGGGCCAGCGGCCCCTCCCGTATCCCGGGAGGGTAAGGGAGGCTGCATACTTCCAAAGCAGCCGCCAAAATTCCCCACGGGGGTCGGGAGCGATGTTATAAATCAGTCATTCCCCCGACGTGCATGAGCAGAAGCCCGTGCACCGGGTACAATCTGGGCTTGCTACGCCGCTGATATTTGACAATAAAGAGTTAACTACCTGCTGTGGTCATTCCTTTGTCTGGGAAGTGCTAGTGATGAACAGTTTGGGTTCTAATGGAGAGCTGTTACAGAATCTCCGGATTCTGTCCTGTAATGCGTCACTGAATAAAATCTGAACAGTTGGAAACTGGGCGTGAGCTTCCATATCAAACCCTTAAATGGGATTTTCTCCCACATTGGCCAACAGGACTGGGCCTCCATGTTCCCAGCTCCCATGCTTTCCTATCTCCCAAGCATTTAACCAGCCTCTGGTATGGATCCACACTCTCCCCCCAGTCCCCTTCTGTGTTTAAGTCATGGTACCTAAATTGCCATGCTGTCATGGCACAATAATAAACACCGTGGGGCTCAGTAAATAATAATAATTACCAATCCCCCTGAGCTTCCCGGCCCACATTAAATTAGCATATCTTTTAATTAGCTTCTGGCACTGATCGAGCATACGTTAAGCATCCTGTAACGGCTTGCATCCTGGGAGGAAGTGCTTAATTAGAAGCGCTACAGGATCTCTTTCAAGCTATTTCCATTTGCGTGGCGGGGAAAAAATGAAATCTACAAACTTTTAAGATATCTTTTCGAGAGCTTGATGGCTGCACATTTTCCTTGCGATGGGCAACCGTAGGGAAATTAAGAAGAAGAAGAAGAGTGCTTACGTTTCCCACGATGGCTTGGAAATGAAAAAAACCAAAACAAAATCTCATCCTCACCTAATGGTGCCAAAATTCAGGCAGATTGAAGAGAGAATGGAGGAAAGCAACCCTAAATAATATTTGGTACATTGATAGTGAAAGTTTCTTTAAAGATTTTTTTTTAAAGTAATCTCATGTCCCATCATCATTATTTTTTTGTGATTCTCCAGGAAGAATATTTATAGTTTGGTAAATTGGTAATAATAATAATAATAATAATAATAATAATAATAATAATAATTTATTTATACCCTGCCCATCTGACTGGGTTTCCGCAGCCACTCTGGCCAGCTTCCAACAGAATATTAAAATACAATAGTCTATTAAACATTAAAAGCTTCCTTCAGGGCTGCCTTCAGATGTCTTCTAAAAGTCTGATAGTTGTTGTTTTCTTTGACATCTGGTGGGAGGGCGTTTCACAGGGCGGGTGCCACTACCGAGAAGGCCCTCTGCCTGGTTCCCTGTAACTTGGCTTCTCACAGCAAAGGAACCCCAGAAGGCCCTCAGCACTGGACCACAGTGTCTGGGCAGAACGATGGGGGGTGGAGACGCTCCTTCATGTATACTGGACCGAGGCCGTTTAGGGCTTTAAAGGTCAGCACCAACACTTTCAATTGTGCTCGGAAACGTACTGGGAGCCAATGTAGGTCTTTCAACACCGGTGTTATGTGGTCTCGGCAGCCGCTCCCAGTCACCAGTTTAGCTACCGCATTCTGGATTAGTTGTAGTTTCCAGGTCACCTTCAAAGGTAGCCCCACATAGAGCGCGTTGCAGTAATCCAAGCGAGAGATAACTAGAGTATGGTTCTTAGTCTCTAGTGCATTCCATCTCTATAGTGCCTACACTCAGAGAGAAAGAGAGAAAGTAAGGAAAGCAACAGTGAAGCTGATGAGAAGGGACAGTTTCATCTTTTTATCTCCAGGAATTCTCCAATGTATACAACATCCCATACAAATGGGAGAAACTGTAGAAGGGTTTGTAAGTTGCCGAGGTGTGCAATTTCTAGATCCCCTCTTGAAATGGGAAGCAGGAGAAGAAGACCCACACAACCACATCTGAGATTTGGGATAATCCTATGACAAGAGCTGCTGGGTTCACCTTAGGATGCAGTGGATCTCCAGCTCAGCTGGCTGATTCCCAGCTCAGCCAAGCTCAGATTGCATTAAGTCCTCAACCCTGGCTCAGCCAGGGTTGCGTAACTTGCTTATCCAGTTCATTAGGGGCTCAGCCAACAAAGTTTGGATCTGGTGTAACTTTAAAAAGGTAAAGGTAAAGGACCCCTGACAGTTAAGTCCAGTTGCGAACAACTCTGGAGTTGTGGCGCTCATCTCGCTTTACTGGCCGAGGGAGCCGATGTTTGTCCGCAGACAGTTTTTCCGGGTCATGTGGCCAGCATGACTAAGCCGCTTCTGGCGAAACCAGAGCAGTGCACGGAAACGCTGTTTACCTTCCCGCCGGAGCGGTACCTATTTATGTACTTGCACTTTGACATGCTTTCGAACTGCTTAGGTTGGCAGGAGCTGGGACCGAGCAACGGGAGCTCAGCCAGTCACGGGGATTTGAACCGCTGACCTTCTGATCGGCAAGCCCTAGGCACAGTGGTTTAGACCACATTTACACCAGCATCTTGTGCACAGAACTGCTCCCTTAGTGCAGCAACACCTGAACTTTGGAACTTCCTGCCTATTGACACCAGTCAGGCACCTTAACTGTGTTCTTCCTAGTGCCCACTTAAAATATGTTTTTGCTCAGGCAAGCCTTTCCGGATATGTAGAAATTGATGACTGGCCCAATGTCACCCAGTGAGCTTCATGGCTGTGTGGGGATTCGAACCCTTGTCTCCCAGGTCTCAGTCCAACACTCTAGCCATTATGCCTCCCTGTCTCTGTTGTATGAGCAGAAAACATTCCTCGAGCACTGTAATGTTATTGTATTCAACCCCACACATATGTTGGGTATCCTACTTTTAATAGACATCTGAAGGCAGCCCTGCCTGTTTAGGGAAGTTTTTAATGTTTAATGCTGTATTGTGTTTTTAATATTCGATTGGGAGCTGCCCAGAGTGGCTGGGGAAACCCAGCCAGATGGGTGAGGTATAAATTATTATTATTATTATTATTATTATTATTAGCCAAAGTAAGGCTGCAAGTAGCACCATGAATGCCCTTCTCACTCTTGGGGCCAAGCCACCCATGTTAGCAAAAGAGAGAACAGGGCCTGGTGTTCTGGAAAAGTTGCTCTCCTTCTACCTAAAGCATATATATATATATATATATATATATATATATATATATATATATATATATATATACACACATACATACATACATACAGTGGTACCTCGACTTATGACGATAATGCGTTCCGACGCGATTTTCGTAAGTCAAAAAAATTTGTAAGTCGAATCCCCATAGGAATGCATTGGGGGGGGGGGGAATTCGTAAGTCGAAAAATCCGGGTCAAAAATTCGTAAGTCGAAAAAATCCTATTAAAAGCGGCCACGACGTCTTTTCGTAAGTCGAAAAAATTCGGATGCGGTGGCCATTTTGTTTTACTGGAAGTCACTCGTAACTCGAAAAAAACGTAAGTCGAGTTACTCGTAAGTCGAGGTACCACTGTGTATATATATATATATATATATATATATATATATATATATATATATAAAATTTTTATTATTTTCATCTTTTAACATATTCCAACCAAATAGAAGAAAAACCAACAAAACATCCCATAACTCTGCCGAGTCTTGACTTCCCGCCCTCCCTTCAACAGGTAATTTATTTCAATCTACTCGCGCACTTTATTTTTTAACTAGAGTCCTTGCTGTAGGATTTATTTCAATCCTGCTAGAGTCTTTAAATTTTCACAGTAATCATTTAAATAAACCAAAAATTTACTCCAATCTCTACGGAATTTCGAGTCGTCCTGGTCTCGAATTCTGCAGGTCAGCTTGGCCATCTCCGCATATTCCAACATCTTCGCCTGCCGCTCCGCAATAGTGGGTAGATCTTGTAACTTCCATTTTGGGGCCAACAAAGTTCTCACTGAAGCTGTGGCATACGTAAAAAGTCTTTGATCTGCCCTTGCAATTTCATTTCCCATCAGTCCTAACCAAAAAGCTTCAGGTTTTTTGGGGAAAGTATATCTGAACATCCTTTTGAGCATATCAAATATTCACTAAGTACTAGTATCATTTGATGTATATATTTCCCCCACCATAAAGAAAGCCTCGTTTACTCTCTTTTCTTGACTATGCTCTCTCTCTCTCTCTCTGCCTCCCTCTTTTCAATCTCAGTTCCCAATATCCCCATCTTGCTTGTGATTGATTCCAGACTCTTCAGCATCAATCGATTGTTGAGTTGGCTGTGGCTGCAGCGCCGCCTCTCCCCATAAATATGCAGTCGCTTAGAAAACGCCACGGCCCATTGGCTCTGCTAGCGCATGGCTGTCTTCCGAAGTGCGTTCTTTTGGGAAGGGAATGCCAGGCTCCATAGATCAATCTCTCTCAGGAGTGTGTGACTCATTATTAAGAAATAGATGAAAACAATTCAATCAAAATATTGTAGCTGTAACTTTCAAACCAGATTTTTGCACTCGCTCTTTTTGCCTTCCTCGCAGAAGCACCCGGGCAACCTATGCTTCCCCCTTGCCCAACGTCAATGGGTGTTCTGTTTGATTGTCCTCTGAATACGAGTCTCTTAACCTAACTCGATTTCAAAGGTGATTTGATTACTAGCTGCTAGACGGAGACAGAATCTTTGGGTTTTACGAGCATGCTAGCGAATATGTTAGAATCTGGTTAGATTCCTACTAGCTGGCTCTGCTAAGATTCCTGCTCTCAGGAAGAGTCTAGGTTAAAGGTAAAGGACCCCTGGACGGTTAAGTCCAGTTGAAGGCAACTATGGGGTTGCGGCGCTCATCTCGCTTTCAGGCTGAGGGAGCCGGCGTTTGTCCACAGACAGTTTTCCGGGTCATGTGGCCAGCAGGACTAAACCACTTCTGGTGTGGTTTAGTCCTGCTGGCCACACCCTGACGGAAACCAGAGTGCACGGAAATGCCATTTACCTTCCCACTGCAGCGGTACCTGTTTATCTACTTGCAATGGTGTGCTTTCGAACTGCTAGTTTGGCAGGAGCTGGGACAGAGCAACGGGAGCTCACCCCGTTGCGGGGATTGGAACCACCGACCATCTGATCCACAAGTCAAATAGGCCCAGTGGTTTAGACCAGTGTTTCTCAACCTTTTCTGGGCAACGGCACACCTGTCTCATGAAAAAAATCTCGCGGCACACCACCACCAGAAAATGTCAAAAAATCACGAGACGATGTGCACCCACAAAATGGTGGCAGCAACGTCGCCATGGCAACGGAAATCACCTACGGTGATTGAAGACGTTGGGAGCTGCAGCACTAAACAAGATCTGCAAAAGCTGCCCCAAGTCTCTTTTCGAATTAAATGAGGCCAAAGGGTGGGGAGGGGGGAATAGCGGAAAGCGGCAACGGCTTTTCCCTGCCTCTGCGTCCCCTTCTTCTTGCAAGGAAAGCACCGACTTCGGGCCCTTTCCGCGAGGGGCGGCAGGGCGAGGCATTGCCCCCCCGTCCCGGGAAGCTGGCGTCCCACCGGGGAGCGCGAAGAGGAGGAGGAACCGCCCTCGCCCAGGCTTCCCCCTCCGCCACACCCGCTTACCGCCTCTTGGGGAAGGTGCTCGGCTGAGGGCGAGCCGGCGCCGGCGCTGCCCGCCCTCGGCACTGGGCAGCAGATAGGTGCACCTCCGGCAGCCCGCTCCTCAGGTGGCCCGAGAGGATCCGCAGCCTCCGGTGCGCAGCCGACGGGGAAGCGCCGCTCTTGCCGCCTGCCGGCCCTTCTGCCGCCGCCATCGCGCTTCCGCGTTGAGCCGTCAGCGTCAGGGTGAAAGGTCGAACGCGGCGGCCCGCGGCAGTTATAGGCTGCCCAGGCGCGTGGCACGCCTGCGCGGCCCCGCCCCGCTGCCCAAATTATCCACTGCATTATCCGCTGAGCCGGTTTAGGAGAGCGGGCAATACGATAGGAACCCGGCAACATCTCGCGGCACACTAGTGTGCCGCGGAACACCGGTTGAGAAACGCTGGTTTAGACCACAGCACCACCCACGTCCCTTAGAAGAAGAGTTTGGATTTGATATCCCACTTTATCACTACCCAAATGAGTCTCAAAGCGGCTAACATTCTCCTTTCCCTCCCTCCCCCACAACAAACACTCTGTGAGGTGAGTGGGGCTGAGAGACTTCAGAGAAGTGTGACTAGCCCAAGGTCACCCAGCAGCTGCATGTGGAGGAGCGGAGATGCGAACCCGGTTCACCAGATTACGAGTCTACCGCTCTTAACCACTACACCAGTGGGGACAGATGACCTTGAGGTCCCTTCAGGCTTTGCGATGTTACCTTGGATCTAAGGTGCTCCTGCTCTCTGCACATATGCAAAATAGCTGTTTTGATTTTAAAAGTGGGTGCTTTAAATGCTTTCATGCATTCAGCATCCCATCTGTTTTGACTCTCAGGGAGATCGAGAGGAAACTATGCAGGTGTGAGGTCGAAGATCTGACTTAAGCATAGTGATTTAATCTAGTCATCCAAATCTTCAGCTGCTCTTCCCCAGTACCTCATATTTTCCTTACGCATGCAAACAAACTGTACTGCAAACAACCAAATGCAAACAACCAAGCTCTGGACCGCCCCCCCCCAATCCCTCACAATGCCGATAAAAATAAATATATAAATAAAGGAGCTACCCACATGAGGCTGACACAAAAACCCTGCACAAACACTATGCAATAGAATGAAAGATCATTATATCCCCCCCATCTTCCTCCATCCCTACATCTCTCTTCCCTCTCTTCCACCCCCCCAATGTCTGTGACAATAGCATCTCACACTGAATGTGAACGAACTATGAAAAAGACTCTTTGAATTGAAAGTGGAGACGCCATATGTACTTTTCCTTGTTTATTTGTTTTGTAACACAGAATAATCTTTAATAGAAAAAGAAAGAAAGAAAGAAAGAAAGAAAGAAAGAAAGAAGGGAGGGAGGGAGGGAGGGAGGGAGGGAGGGAGGGAGGGAGGAAGGAAGGAAGGAAGGAAGGAAGGAAGGAAGGAAGGAAGGAAGGAAGGAAGGAAGGAAGGAAGGAAGGAAGGGAAGCAAGCACTCTTCCTTGAGGTGCCTTTCCTTTTTCTATTCCTTAAAAAAGGAAACCAGGAAGAAAGGAACCACAGGTAGAAAAAGTGCAAGGTATAACTCTTTCCATCTTCAATGATCAAAAGCTTTCATGTTCTTTCCTGTCTTCCTTTTGCGAATCTTAGCTTCTTTTAACCTCCTGCAAACCACTAAGTGCCTACAATAATGTTTTCTAAAACATTTCTCCTTCTTGCTTTAAAGAAGGATGGTGGCGGCTTTCAAAAGCGGCTTGCTTATTTTTTATATATTTACCAAAGAGGGAAGAAAATTTATATACTGCTAGTCATAAAAAGAAATGAGAGCGGTTTGCAACAATTGTACAATATGAAGCATATAAAAAGTTGAAATCAGAAATCAGCTAAATATTGTGGAAAGATGTGTTCTTAATTGCCCGTCCAAACCTGATGGAATAGGAAAGGTTTTGGGTCTTTAACAAACTCAAATAAGTAAACATACGCTAAATACAAAAAACATAACACAATACATGATACATAAACAATAACACAACATACATTGCGTTGGTGAAACACAACATACATAAAAATTGAAACAGGGTATTGTACAATACTGGGCCAATGACATTAAAGACTTGGTTTCTTGTTGTCACATGAACGTTGCCAACTAATGGGACAGTGATGATTTCTGCAAATGATCTCAGCAATCGAGCTGGGATTTTTTTGTCTTCACTTGGCCACTTTGCAGTGATAAGGTAAGCTCAAATCCCAGCAACCACCAACATCATGAAGAACCTTCTGAAGTCCCAGGAGAACAAAGTAGAAAAATGGAAGCCTCTTTTGCAAGGGAATAAAACTGGAAGTCAGGTTTCAGGAAGACAATACTACAATACTACTTTGTATTGTCTAAACACACACACACACACACACACACGTGTGAACCTGCATGCTACATGTTAAATGTAACATATAGCTAGACTCGTTGAATATTATGTTGGTCTTAGCCCAGATTGTGCTACCTACACGAGTACAAACAAAGCCGACAGCATGGAAAGTTAGCAGATGCTTTTTTGCTTGTTTCTTTTGACACTGAAATGCTTCAAGGAACAAATTGGGTTTTGAATATTCATGAGGAAGTCGGCAATCTTTGCAGGCCAGTCTGGACTATGGCAAGAAAAAACTCTCGAGAGGATTGGTGTCAGGCCAACCTTTCAAAATTAAGGAGCCCCATTGGTTTCATTATTCTGCCATAAGGGAAACAAAATCATAATAAAAACCAGCTATTTGCTGTATGAAAGTGGGAAACAGCACAGCCCCATGCCATGACTTACAACTTAGACCCCATCTGTACCAGACATTTAAAGCACTATCCTGCCACCATGGCTTCCCCCTAAGGAATCCTGGGAGCTGTAGTTTTTTAAGGGTGCTGAGTGTTGTTAGGAGACCCCTACCCACCTGCCCTTGAGCTACAGTTGCCAGAGTTCCCTGGGAAGGGGAATTTATTGTTCAGTCACTTTGGAAAATGAGGCACTGTGAGGGGAATAAAGGTCTCCTATCAACTCTCAACACCCTCAACAAACTGCAGTTCCCAGGATACTTTTGAGGGAAGACATGACTGTTCTATAATACTGATCTAAATGAATGGCGAAGGTGAGGATTGAAACATAAAGATATGGCATAAAGGAATGGGAGATGAGCACCTGGCTTGAGAGTCTTGGTAGACCACAAACTTGACATGAGTCAACAGTGTGATGCAGCAGCTAAACAAGCCAATGCAATTCTGGGCTGCATCAATAGGAGTATAGCATCTAGATCAAGGGAAGTAATAGTACCACTGTATTCTGCTCTGGTCAGACCCCACCTGGAATACTGTGTCCATTTCTGGGCACCACAGTTCAAGAAGGATACTGACAAGCTGGAACATGTCCAGAAGAGGGCAACCAAAATGGTCAAAGGCCTGGAAACGATGCCTTATGAGGAACGGCTTAGGGAGCTGGGTATGTTTAGCCTGGAGAAGAGAAGGTTAAGGGGTGATATGATAGCCATGTTCAAATATATAAAAGGATGTCATATAGAGGAGGGAGAAAAGTTGTTTTCTGCTGCTCCTGAGAAGCGGACACGGAGCAATGGATTCAAACTACAAGAAAGAAGATTCCACCTAAACATTAGAAAGAACTTCCTGACAGTAAGAGCTGTTCGACAGTGGAATTTGCTGCCAAGGAGTGTGGTGGAGTCTCCTTCTTTGGAGGTCTTTAAGCAGAGGCTTGACAGCCACCTGTCAGGAATGCTTTGATGGTGTTTCCTGCTTGGCAGGGGGTTGGACTGGATGGCCCTTGTGGTCTCTTCCAACTCTATGATTCTATTATTCTAAGAAGTGAAATTAAATGGAAATATACTCACTTGTGGAGAAACTGGGATAGCTGGCAGAAACAGCCAGTAGGAAGAGCTCTTGGCCCCTCCATCCCAAAGCAGCTCACTGCTGTTGGCATCCAAGAGACCAGGAATATGTTCCTGAAAGGGGATTAAAAAATAAAAAGTGATACATTCCTTAAAAATGGGTGACTAACCTTTATTGACTGGAGGGCCACATTCTCCCTTGGCCAATGCTCTGGGGGCCACATACCATCTGTAACTTTAGTCCAAAGGAGGGAGGGTTCCCTCTTTGTAAAAAGGTAAATATAAAGGACCCCTGACAGTTAAGTCCAGTTGCAAACAACTCTGGGGTTGTGGCGCTCATCTCGCTTTACTGGCCGAGGGAGCCGATGTTTGTCCGCAGACAGTTTTTCCAGGTCATGTGGCCAGCATGACTAAGCTGATTCTGGCGAAACCAGAGCAGCACACGGAAACGCCGTTTACCTTCCCGCCGGAGCGGTACCTATTTATCTACTTGCACTTTGATGTGCTTTCGAACTGCTAGGTTGGCAGGAGCAAGGACCGAGCAATTGGAGCTCAACCCGTCGCGGGGATTCGAACCGCCGGCATTCCAATCGGCAAGCCCTAGGCTCAATGGTTTAACCCACAGCGCCACCCGCATCCCTCTTTGTGCTGCTTAGCAAAAGAAGGGGATTATTGCTCCCTCCAAGAACATCGAATGGCCAGTCTCATGGCCAAGGGAAGGTCCATTTGCATCCCGACCAGGTGACCTGGGCAGAAAGGTTCAAACCCCATCTCTGTGCCTGTTTTATTTGATTTTCCTTTGGTTGCCACAGCTAAAAGTAGCAAGGTCTTGGATGGTGGGAGGGCAGAAAAAATTGCTTGAGGAATCAGACCAGTGTTAGCCCTGGTAAACCGACATGCATCATTATACACCAGCCAGCCGGTTATCTAATCTGATCCAATATTATCAGTGGCAGCAGTTCTCTTTCCCATCACCGGATCTTTTTAAACGAAGATTGAACCTGAAACCTTCTGCATCCCAAGCACATGGTGTACTACTAAGCTATGTTTCCTCCTCTTGAATGAAGACCCCTCCCCCATGGGCTTCCATTTGTACTGCAGAACCAGGGTGGTCTCTGAACCAACGGCTTTGGCGTTATCATCATTCATTTAAGCCAAGAACGAAAACACCCCCTTTTGGAGTTGCTAACTTCTCTTGGCAGAGCTACTGTGCCTTTAACAGCCATGCAACAACCAGAATTTCAAGGTTAAACATTTACCTTCACTGCATCTCCATGCTGGGGAATATTTCACCAGTTGAATTTCGGTCCGGCATGTGAAGAAGGTCTCAGTGACCTAAACTGAGTCCAGATCAGCCAGAGGCAACTGAACAATAGCACCGTTCTCCCTTGCACTCCCAAAGACATAATTTAAGAAGAAGAAGAAGAAGAAGAAGAAGAAGAAGAAGAAGAAGAAGAAGAGTTTGGATTTGATATCCCACTTTATCACTACCCGAAGGAGTCTCAAAGCGGCTCACATTCTCCTTTCCCTTCCTCCCCCACAACAAACACTCTGTGAGGTGAGTGGGGCTGAGAGACTTCAGAGAAGTGTGACTAGCCCAAGGTCACCCAGCAGCTGCATGTGGAGGAGCGGAGACGCAAACCCGGTTCCCCAGATTACGAGTCTACCGCCCTTAACCACTACACCACACTGGCTGAGCAGATTTTTTAGAATAGGTTTTGATTTTCACCAAGGAACTAGCCCTCCCAGGAAGAGAGGCTTCATTGGTTGGATGTTTTAAATAGCAGTTAAAAACCCACCTGTTTGTTCCAACCTAATTCCACAATTAAAAGGGGCATCTTCAACTCCTGTAGCTAAGCTCATGCCGACTGTCCCTGCCCTGGCTTACAATATAGTCACCGTCTACGCTATATATTTACGGATCCTCGGATGGGCCAGACTTCTTCAGCTATCCCAGTCTGGAGTGAGCAGGGCAAAATAGTAAAAATAAAATGCCACCATCTTCCACCATGGTTGGTGTGGACCCGCAGATGGGATGCAGTGGGAGAGCCATCATTGCACTCATCCCCAACCCCACGGAGGATTGCTTTACAAAACAATAGCATATTGCTTTCCCTCTCGTTCTTCCATCAGTCCATCCCCAACATGATTAATTTATCTGTCTGTCTATTTATCTAACACCATCAATGCACAAAAAAGTGGTGTGCACTTCCAAAGAGAATTGTAGTGGGGCAACTGTCAGCAAATACCCCACCTGGGGCAGTTTGTAAGACTGCCCCAAAGTCAGAGCAAAGCCGTGTGCTTACATCCCCGGCTACTGGAGTAGTCCGGTGGCGCAGTCATATGTGATTGTTCCCCAGCATGAAGAACAACACACACAAGCCACGATTAAGGCTAAACTATTTATTGTAAGAAAATGCAGAGAGAATCTCTGCTGCCATCTCAGTAAGACAGAGCTGGCATAAAACGTCCGTCCAGCATCAGGTCTAGCCAGAAGAGAGAGCACAAAGGCTAAGATTACAATAGTACAGTGAAACATAAACATTCCATGTAGGAAAACAGATAAGGCAGCTTTCTCACGACTTAGTGAGACAGGCAAATGTCAGACCATCCTTGCTGCAGCTGTTTTCCTCTCGGCTTGGGCAAAAATCATAACAGCAACATCCGTTGCCTGCCTTTGACTCTGGGTGGCTCCCAGGAAAGGATTGCCATGGAGGCAGGTGGAGTATCTCCCTCCCAGGTTCAACCCCTGCCAGCTCCAGGTAGGGTTAGGAATGAAACCTGGAGAGCCAATGCCAGTCAATGTACCACCAGTTCTGAGCTAAACGGACTAACCGTCTTCTTATGTCCGGAATGTGCACACGTTTTAACCTTCACTTGCCCCAGGGAGTCATTCCAATGTGGTAAAGGGTCCCTGGACGGTTAAGTCCAGTCAAAGGTGACTATGGGGTTGTGGTGCTCATTTTGCTTTCAGGCTGAGGGAGCTGGCGTTTGTTCACAGACAGCTTTCCAGATCATGTGGCCAGCATGACTAAACTGCTTCTGGTGCAACGGGACACCGTGACGGAAACCAGAGTGCACGGAAATGGCGTTTACCTTCCCGCTGCAGCTGTACCTATTTATCTACTTGCACTGCTGTGCTTTTGAACTGCTAGGTTGGCAGGAGCTGGAACAGAGCAACGGGAGCTCACTCCGTCGCGGGGATTGGAACCATCGACCTTCTGATGAGGAAGCCCAAGAGGCTCAGTGGTTTAGACCGCAGTGCCACCTGCATAAGGAAAACTGGGACATTAGCTCACGCAAATTATGCTCCCCTAAAACAGGCATGTGTTAAGAAATCAGGTGTGGTGCTGTTTGTGCACTGGATTTTCTGCATCTGAAGAAAATGGCACAGTTTGGCTTCATGAACACCCCCCCTCCCATCTTACACTCCCCCCCCAACACATTTTTAAGCATCTGAGTCGATTTTGTTTGAGAAAATCACCCAATAGGCTTTCCTTAAAAACAGAGAGCAGGAGGAGGCAAAGCACCAGAGCATCTGATTCCCCCAGCAACATGAGAAGATTGGATTTGGTCACATGCACCGAGGGGTCGTTTCTTCTGAATGGAATTCTGCAGCAATGCAGGCAGACGTCAGTGGTGGTGCTGGGCAAAGGGTCCCCCCCCCCACCTTTCTCCTCCAATCCTCTTTTTCTTCCCCCTTGGTCTGTTTTTGTTTTTTTGGACTGAACAGACGTTAGAGCTACAGGCAGAAGGAGAAATGCCACTGCACTGCAGTAAACCGAGGAAATCATTAGAATGCATTTATGACAGCTTGGGAGCACAGCTCTGAATGGTAAGGGGGGGGGTCATTTTATGCAGAACAAGGGACCTGGAAACTAATCTTGGCTCATGTACGACATTCAGTCCTGGGATGTAGTTAGCTTTCTTCTTCTTCTTCTTCTTCTTCTTCTTCTTCTTCTTCTTCTTCTTCTTCTTCTTCTCACATAGCTTCAAAGAGCCCAGCATTACAGATCACCCAGTAAACGCTAATAAATTTTTTAAAAGGCTACTATGTTGTTGTGCTTTTATCATTCCGAGTTCCTTCTGCTCGTACGGTGCTTTAGATTTGCCAAATTCTTTGTCCCTGCTGAACATTCAGGCTTCTCAGCTTCCCTCGCTGTTTTCTGTGAATGGGAGGCGGCAGGCGGAGCATCTCATTGATCACTGCGACTGGTGATTTGGGGCCCAGAGAGACAAAATATTTGAACTGGAGTCGACTGGTTACTCTTGGAAGAGGGGAGGAGGAAATCAACTCATCCCCCCCCCCTTCTCCTCTCCTGCTGTCTTCTCTAGTCTCTGCATTAGATTGTAAGTGCCTTAGGGCAAAAACTTGTTTCGGTTCCATTCCAACACACCGTGCACACTGTAGATTTTTTTCTTTCCTTGGCATGCTTGCAAGGTTATGTCAATATACATATAGATGGTGATCGGAGTTCCTGAAAGGTATTTGTGTTAAAATAGAAAGGTAGGAGGCATACACAAAGTCACACATCCCTCCTATATGCATGGTGATTTTGGGGGACCCTACCAACTCCACAATTCTGAGAGCCAGTGTGGTGTAGTGGTCAAGAGCGGTAGACTCGTAATCTGGTGAACCGGGTTCGCCTCCCCGCTCCTCCACATGCAGCTGCTGGGTGACCTTGGGCTAGTCACACTTCTTTGAAGTCTCTCAGCCTTACTCACCTTACAGAGTGTTTGTTGTGGGGGAGGAAGGGAAAGGAGAATGTGAGCCGCTTTGAGACTCCTTCGGGTAGTGATAAAGCGGGATTTCAAATCCAAACTCTTCCTCCTCCTCCTCCTCCTCCTCTTCTTCTTCTTCTTCTATGATTCTGTTTTGGCATTGTTTCCTCTTGATTTGTTCAATTACTTGGGAGCTCTGAGCTTCCCCTCTCTTCTGTTCAACTTTATTGGGGTTCTTCTTTCTCCTTTTCTCTCCCCTCCCCAAATCTGCTCCAGAGGGCCCAAACCTCTGGAGCAGATTTTGAGGGTGCACCAGAGACTTCAGGAGAGAGGAGAAGTCGAGGAAGGTCCACTCTGCAATCAGAATACTGCTGAGCGAGAGGAACAACAATGTTGGATAGAGCCCTCTGTACTATTTTAGTGCTGGATTGGAGGCAACAGGAGCCCAAATGTTTGCCAAGGGCTGCCCTCCAGACCTTGGAAAACTACGGCTCCCAACTGTGCTGACTAAGGGTGGATCTACACACGGGGGGATGCTAGAAATGTCAGAAATTAAAATCACATAGAAATTAAAACTAAAACTAAAACAATCGGATAGAATTTCTTTTTGTTCTCCCGCACCATTGCATGTTTATAACGCATTCAAAAAGTTGTTTTTTGACTAATGTAGCTGAGTCCTGCATCTGGTAAAAACTGTAGTTCCATTTTGGGGGTGGGGGGAGCAGGTTGGCAAAGGCGCCTTAAATTATTGTAGTTAACAGATTACAAATTTCAGTGGTGTGCAACATAGGGTTGCGCAGTAAATAAATACATGAATTTCGGGTTGAAGATTTATTGTTTAAGAGTTAATGCTAGCGAATGCCCAGAAATATTCCCCTCCTCCAATCTTTCACATCTATCTATTGTTTCCGTTGGGTTTAACTCTCACTTTCTCTTGTGCGCCAAATCCATTTCACATGCAGGATGCATCCTCTCTTCTGCTATGATCTAATTATCACATCTCCTGCTAATGCAGTGCCTCTGGCTGGAGCCTGATGCTTAAAAGGAAAGACGTTAATTCTCTTTTGGAAAAGTTTTAAGCCCAGGCAGTTCACCAAATATCTGATCAGCAGCACATCAAGTAGGTGGAGAGACGTGTCAGAAACGGCAGCTGACCTCATTTCGGAGCCAAACTATAACATTCACAATGAAGCTTATATTAACCCAGACTCAATTACAACCACTTTGAAGAGCCAATTCAGATGGAAATAGCCCCGATAAACTCCTCTGAATGGTCAGCAATTCTAAACACAGGTATGAATGTATGCATGCATGCATGTAAAAGGTTCGGTGTGGTTGTAGTGGTTAGAGTGTCCGACAAGGACCTGGGAGACCCCCCACTCGACCATGGAGCTCGCTGAGTGACCTTGGGCAATAAATAAATCGCTAGCTAGCAAGGGCAACAGATTTTGAGCTTTTGAACTCACAAAGCCTTCTGCACAAACCCCTGTTTCCAATGCCCATATCAAACCTCCCCATACCTAGTGCCCTCTATAGATGTTCTGTGACTTCAGTGTCCAGAATCCCTGACCAGTGATTGTGTTGCCTAGGGCTGATGGGAGTTGAAGTCCAACAACAACTGGAGGGTAACTATGCTGCAAAACACTGCGCTAGTGCAACTAAGCTCAAGGGCCCAATGAGATGATACCTTAAAACATTGTCAGGGGGCTGCATCCTTGCTCCAGTCCCGCGTTAAGCAGCTACCGAGAGCAGCCCCCAATCTTAACGACGGATTCCTCCAGTTCCCCTTCCAGCCCTAGCAGTGGAGAAGGGGGGGGGGGTTGGTGGAGAGGCTCCAGCCAGCCAGGCAGAGCCATCGCAACGTAACGGGGGAAGGAAAGAAGAGGCGCACAAGGTGCTTTCGTTTGCCAAGATGGGTTTCCTGGCGGGAGAATCATAAATCTCCACTTCCGGGATCTGAGAGTGACTGACGAGATGTTTTTATGATGTACAGATTGTAAAGTAATTAGCCTAGATTAAAGCTTAATAGCTTAATGTTTCAGAGTCTTTCTTTGAACTGGGGAAGGGACCCCACGCAGCCTGACAAACATGCACTTAACACCCTAGAGAATTTCAGAGGGTGGCAACCAGAGAATGGGCCTTTTCTGTGGTGGCTTCCCATCTATGGAATGCTCTGCCCAGAGAGACTTGCCTGGCGCCATCGTTACATGTCTTTAGGAGCCAGGTCTATGGCTATTAAATAATCTATGGCCTGTAAAAGTGTGGGGGAGAAGCAATGATTCTCCAACATCAACTTCATTGGACAGGTCATGTTGTGCGGGTGCCTGGTTATCGTCTTCCAAAGCAACTACTCTATTCCGAACTTAAAAATGGAAAGCGCAATGCTGGTGGTCAACAAAAGAGGTTTAAAGACTCTCTCAAGGCAAATCTTTAAAAAAATGTAGTATAAACACCGACAACTGGGAAACACTGGCCTGTGAGAGCTCCAGTTGGAGAACAGCCTTTACCAAAGGTGTCATGGACTTTGAAGACACTCCAACTCAGAACGCAAGGGAGAAGAGTGCTGAGAGTGATCAACTCCCGCCTGGGAACCAATGTCCCTGCTGTGGAAGGACGTGTGTATCCAGAATTGGCCTCCACAGTCACTTACGGACTCATTGTTAAAACCGTGTTTATGGAAGACAATCTTACTCGGCTACGAGTGATCGCCAAAGAAAAGAAGAGAGAGGGAGAGGATCTGTTACTAACTATTTTATTATTACTTGTCTGTCTGTCAGTATGCACTTTATTATGTTTTTATTACTGATGCTCTGCAATGTGTTTTTAATGTTGTACACAGCCCTGGGATCTTTTGATAAAGGACAGTGTATAAAGTGAGATAACTAACTAACTAACTAACTAATACATACATACATACATACATACATTCATACATACAGTGGTACCTCAGGTTACATATGCTTCAGGTTAAGAACTCCGCTAACCCAGAAATAATGCTTCAGGTTAAGAACTTTGCTTCAGGATAAGAACAGAAATTGTGCTCTGGTGGCGCAGCGGCAGTGGGAGGCCCCATTAGCTAAAGTGGTGCTTCAGGTGAAGAACATTTTCAGGTTAAGAACGGACCTCCGGAACGAATTAAGTACTTAACCAGAGGTACCACTGTAAATAATAATAATAATAATAATAATAATAATAATAATAATAATATCCACGTTTTGATATTTATTTTAAAATAGCAATCACAGTGAGGTTGGCCAGTACTGAGAATGCAATCTATGGAGACACGAGGTTTAAGTGTCTGATGAAAATCCCTACTTGAGTTTGTGGTTTGTCCCGGAGTGAATCTTCCATGTTGCCTGGTTTCCTCTCCAAACTGACTTTATCCTGATTCCTCTTACTTTTTCTTAAAAAAAATAAAATAAAATTGCTGCTTCCCTCTGCATGTCCTTCCAAAGGCCCATTGTTCCGATCTTTAATTTGATCCACTTCTCTTTGCCAAGGCATATTTATAGGCTGCCCTCACTGTAAGAAGGAGTGGAGATCATGGGCTGGTTCTTATTTCTCTGTTTGAAAGCCCTCTGTTCTCCACCATTCTTCACACCAAGTTTAGGGATCGTTTGTTCTGAGCGGCAGGAGTGGGCACAAGCTAATGGGCAGGACCTCATTAGAGAGATGCTCTTGCACATCGTCCAGGATTGAAACTCTTCCTGCCTGCACACAAAAGGTTCTGAAGGGGGGGGGAGCAAATGAAAGGTGCTCCTTGCAAGAGGAGTCTCCCCATATGGACTCAGACTAATAATGAGCAGGAAATCCGCATCAAATGGAAAGAAACCTGGGCTCAAATGGCATGGGTTGTGCATCACGTAACTCCAGCATTTCACGGATTGAAAGCGGGAGGTACTTGTAATAGTGAAACCTCTGGTCTTACACTAAGGGTCCTTGGCCTCTCGCAACCTCTGCCATCACACACCGAGGAAGGTGCTGCCCCCAATTGCTTTATGCTGCATTTGTTTATGCAGTGTATATACGTATAAGAACTAGTCACACTCTAAAAGAGCCAGGTGGGGCTGGGGAGTCACTCTGCAGAGAGGCCCACTGCTTTTAAGAGCAAGTCTCCCCTTTTCCAGGCTAAACATACCCAGCTCCTTCAACTGTTCCTCATAAGGCTTGGTTTCCAGACCCTTGATCATCTGCTGATGGCTGATATTTCTATGATACTTTTGCAAGACCTATAACAACACTGGCACCAACAACTGGCGCCCAGGCACCCAGAATATTTTTTTGTGGGTGCCCAGCACCCACACCACGAGACTCCAACGTGATGTCTGAGGTGACGTCTGAGGCCCCATGAGGCCTTGGAAGTGATATCCGAGGCCTTCAGCAGAAACCAGAAGTTGCTTCAGAGGTCTCTCAAGGCCTTGGACATGATCTCCAAGGCCCTGTGAGGCCTAAAAAGTGCCGCTATGGCACGCCAATGTCATGATGTCATGCTATGTCGTGGGTGCCATTGGGCACCCATAATTTGGGGCCCAAGTCAGCGCCCCTGTATAACAATATACCTGGTATGATCTTTGGCTAAGCCAGGCTCCTCAACATAAAGAAATAGGCTCAGAAACATTCACAGAGCCAGCATGGTGTAGTGGTTAAGAGCAGTAGACTTGTAATCTGGTGAACCAGGTTTGCGTCTCCGCTCCTCCACATGCAGCTGCTGGGTGACCTTGGGCTAGTCACACTTCTTTGAAGTCTCTCAGCCCCACTCACCTCACAGAGTGTTTGTTGTGGGGGAGGAAGGGAAAGGAGAATGTTAGCCGCTTGGAGACTCCTTCAGGTAGTGATAAAGCGGGATATCAAATCCAAACTCTTCTTCTTCTTCTTCTTCTTCTTCTTCACACCAGTTGAAATGCAGCGTGTTTGTGCCAGCAACCTCAGTATTAATAGCTTGGTTTATTTTAATGGTTTTACTCTTTGTATTAATGTGCATGTCTATTATTCAGAAAGCTGATGAATGGGGATTAGGAGAGAACCTCAACAAGCCTATCACATTTTTTATTTGTTTCAGAACACAGTGAGAAAGCAAAATGGAACAGGTCAATATTTTGCATGCAGTGATAAAATTGAACTGTCCAATAGTAAATAAAATATTATCCTCATGAGGAGAGGGGATTGCTAATGACTCCATTAACATACATTTGGCAAAATGACTACAGTTTTAATAAGACTCCCATGATGTATGGCATGGGGCAGAGTCTTGATTTGCCTTTTTTGTTTGCCTTCTAAGCATTATTCAAAAGCGCAATTTTTAAATTAAAACAGGAATTGATCCTAGGCTACATAAACAACTCACAAAAAAACAGCATTTTTTTCCTCTCAAAGCAAGCAGTCTTTTCTCCAGAAGACTGAAATAATGATAATTGCACATTCTGCCATTGTGGTTGATGGTTTCCCACACCCCTTGAAAATTCATTCGGAAAGATTTGTCTGAGCTGTAGCAAACTTCTATTCTGCAAAGCTATAAAGTGCAAAAAGTAATGGGGGTAAATCATGACCTCTTTGGGCATTTGTTGCTTCCACAAAACCATATTGATGTGGGTTTTTCTCCCCCAAGAGTGGCTAAGATGGTTTGAATTTCATGTGGCAGGCCTTCAGATATTTGAAGATGGCTATCATCTCCCAGTAGTGATGTATGGAAGTGAGAGCTGGACCATAAAGAAGGCTGATCGCCGAAGAATTGATGCTTTTGAATTATGGTGCTAGAGGAGACTCTTGAGAGTCCCATGGACTGCAAGAAGATCAAACCTAACCATTCTTAAGGAAATCAGCCCTGAGTGCTCACTGGAAGGACAGATCCTGAAGCTGAGGCTCCAATACTTTGGACACCCCCTGAGAAGAGAAGACTCCCTGGAAAAGACCCTGATGTTGGGAAAGATGGAGGGCACAAGGAGAAGGGGATGACAGAGGACAAGATGGTTGGACAGTGTTCTCAAAGCTACCAACATGAGTCTGACCAAACTGCGGGAGGCAGTGGAAGACAGGAGTGCCTAGCGTGCTCTGGTCCATGGGGTCACAAAGAGTGACTAAACGACTAAACAACAACATAATCTCTCCTGTCAGTCTCCTCTTTTCCAGGCTAAACATACCCAATTCCCTCAACCATTCCTCATAAGGCTTAGTTTCCAGATCCTAGATTGCAAACAATGAAGAAGCTGCAACAACTTGTAGTGTCTGAGCCCACTTTGGCCACTGCAGCTGCAGGATCTTGGGATGCTGAGGACCAGCATATTTCCAACAATTAATTGCACCAAATTGCAGCACCTAAAGCTCTCCCGAAATGATTAAGCCAGCCCGAGGCTGGAAGCAGTGGTGGACTTTGGGCTCTAAAATTTCACAGCCCCCTGTGCGATGCTAAAATTCTGCGCGCACGCGCACCCCACCTCTCATGCTCCATTCTACAACATTGTTTGGGGCAGGTTGAAACAAGCAGGGCATAATAAAAAGAAACACAGAGAGACAGTGGTTGAGAGCACAGTTACATTATGCTCAGAGAAGGGCCAAGTGTCAAATCTGGAAGCCACCAAATGTTCAAGATTCAGTGGCTGGTCCTCAGCAGTGGTTATAGGTTTCTGCTGCTAAATTTGGCAGGTGGAACAGTTCATTGTGGTCCAAATTAATGTGCAAGCAAGCCAGGTCTCTGAGTCTGAGACCAGCAGCTCTTAATGAAGCCACAAGAAACTCTCTCTCTCTCTGGAGAATTCAGCAGATGGAGTCTGCTTCATGAGCTAAAGGTCCACAAAATTTCCTCCCAGGCACATTTAGCGTTAAAACATGAAAAATGCTTTGCAGAGAGGCCAAGGCCAATCTAATATGGCATTGCTTCCATCAGTCGGTTGGGATGGACAAATCCATCATTTTCAGTTTTCTTCAGTCTCTCTCTTTTTTCAATCTGAATTTCAGTTCACCCCATTTCTTCATCATTTTGCAAATCGTTTCTGCAAATCGTTAAACACACACACAAATGCGTTCACGTTTTGAGATGTATTTCTTCTAACATCCACATCTGTGCACTCAGTACTGCCTAATATTGCACATTTTTTTCCAAGCCATCCCCCACCCCTCCTATTATGCTTATGGCCCATTTCCTGATTGGTTGGTTGGGGAGGGATCGTTTACTAAGAATACCACGGGCAAAAATGTGGGGAGGATGGAAAACAGCCAAAAACAGATTACCATGGTGAAGAGGGAATCGTTCAGGAAACATACGGCAGTGGTAGAAACCAGAAGCCTTTTTACTGGGAATAGTGGGGGAGGAAATCCCCCCAAAAAGACATTACATTATTTCTGTATACTACTACTGCTGTGAGGCTACTATTAGCTAAGAACTGGAAGACTCAAGACATACCAACCATAGATGAATGGCAAATGAAGATGATGGACTTTATGGAACTGGCCGAACTGACTGGGAGAATCTGCGATCAGGGAAAAGAAACAGTGGAGGAAGATTGGAAGAAATGTAAACTATATTTGAAAAAATATTGTAATATTTAATGTACCTTTAAAAGCTAAAGGTAAAGGGACCCCTGACCATTAGGTCCAGTCATGTCCGACTCTGGGGTTGCGGTGCTCATCTCGCTTTATTGGCTGAGAACCGGCGTACAGCTTCAGGGTCATGTGGCCAGCATGACAAAGCCACTTCTGGTGAACCAGAGCAGCACACGGAAACGCCGTTTACCTTCCCACTGGAGTAGTACCTATTTATCTGCTTGCACTGCATGCTTTCGAACTGCTAGGTGGGCAGGAGCTGGGAACGAGCAACGGGAGCTCACCCCGTCGCAGGGATTCAACCTTCTGATCAGCAAGCCCTAGCTCTGTGGTTTAACCCACAGCGCAACCTGGGTCCCTTTTAATGTACTTTAGGGAAGTTAATATAGGCTTTCAGTGTAGAGGTAGAATTTAGGTTAATTGTATAGAAGGTTTTAGACCAAAATTAGGTTAATTTTGCATTTTTTTCTGTTTTAAAAATTGTCTAAGATGATTAGTAATGAAATTCAGAGGGGGGGACCAGGGGAAGTCTCTTAACAATGTTAAGGAAAATAATGATCGAAGAATTATTATTTGTTTTTATCTTATAAAATGAATAAAAATAATTTTTTTAAAAAAACATACTGCAGTGGTACCTTGGTTCTCAAACTTAATCCGTTCCGGAAGTCCATTCGACACCCGAAAGTGTTCGAAAACGGTTCGAAAACCAATTGGCTGCAGGAGCTTCCTGCACTCAAGCGGAAACTGCGTGGGACATTCGGCTTCCAAAAATGTTCAAAAACTGGGGCACTTACTTCTGGGTTTTCAGCATTCGGGAGCTGATTTGTCCGTCAACTAAGCCATTCAAGAACTAAGGTACCACTGTATTTTTCCCAATAGAGCCTCCTTTTCCTCTTGAAAATATTTACATGCAGGCATGCATTGTAGCCCTCCTCTGCCACTGAGCTACAACAGCTCTCCCCAAGACAGCTTAGTTTAAACACCACACCTGCAAAGATCTCTATAATCCTCTTCTCTTGAACTGCAGCGAAGGCTGGAGAGCCATCTATTCTTCCTCCTCATCTTTTGACGTCCCCCCCCCAGGGTCACAACATTGCAAATGGTGAATGCTCTGGCTGTGAAGAATGGATGTCCTAGCCATAAATTGTCTGCTCAGGAACTCATTACCTGCTCTTGCAGGACAGGGCAACAATGACTTCCTAGCCTGAAAGCACTCTGGGGGGCACTCAGAGAGAACTAGATGTTCCTGGGCTACTTTTAAGTGATATCAGCTCATATTTGGGTTTGTGTTATAGAACTAACTTTCCATTCCTTCCCCGCAAACCCCGTTCTTTAGTAGAATGACATGAATGATCATTTATCCAAACCTCTGAACCAAAACCAGGATACTTCAAGGACAAACAAAAACCATAACAAATGTCAACGGTACCCAAATATAATGAACAAGAAATAATAAGAGCATAGCAATTGCCTTGCTGGAGTGGGAGCAAGACACAATGCCTTGAAGTTAGCATTCTGTTTCCAAAAGCAGCCAGGCAGATGCTTCCAGAAAGTCACTCTTGTTACCCGCCACCCCCCTTCCAAGCATCTGGTACTCAGAACATCTCTATCTTAATTTGAGCACGGCAGGATTCCGTTGAACTATTATTCCCTCTAGCAGTGACCCTGGGTGGTGAGTGCCAACAGAAATACAGAGCTGGAGAAACCAGTGGGGAAGTTTAAAAAAAACAAAACCCAACTATTTTAGGAAATGATAGCAGCAACTTCTCCCCAAATAAACAAAACCTGCCCAATGGGGATTGAGAATTCTCATTAGCCATCAGATGTTGAATGTCAGCTGGAAAAGAAAGTGGGGGAATTAGGTGTCAGGGTTGCACCAGATGAGCAGGAGTGGAGGCAAGCCCCCCTAGGCGAAGCGGCAACCACAGAAGAGTCCAGAGAAATGGAGGGATTCTTACCTGAAGAAGACTGATGGCAACACTCCTCAGAAGAGGAAGAAGCAGATGGGGAAGAGGGAAGGCCAGGAGGAGGAAGAAGTTGAGCCAGAATCAGGCCCTTGTGAGGAGAGCAGCCGGAGGGCCTCCTCCCCTCCTCCCATCTCAGCTGTAGAGCGTACAGCTGAGAAACGGAGGGAGCAATTGGAGGCAGTTGCAGCTCGTAAAAGGCGTGGTGATGAGCTGGCTACTTAAGGAAAGCCAACTGCTTCCCTCACCAGCACCTGCAACTGCTGTGCTGAAGCATGTAGTTGTGCCTGCTCATCCTGTTCCTGGTTCCTGTGCTTTGTGACTTCGGCTTTCTGACTCCTGGCTTAATCCTGACCTCAGCTTCCTGACTTCTGGCTTGAACTGACTTTGGCTGGCTTCTGACCTGGAATGTTTAACCTTGGCTTTATCAGACTGACAGCTGCTCTTCAGCACGCCAACTTGTTGGTGTCCTAACATTAGGCGAGTGGGGGGGGGAGGAGAAGCCTGCTTGAGCACCTTACCACTTAAACTATCCTGGAGAAGGGCATGGAGGGCTGGCTGGCTGGCAGAAACCACCAACAGATGAACTCTTTTTAGGAATAGAGGGTACCAGTGGTGAAGCTTCATGGTCTGGCACCGGGGGGCAGAGAGCAGGCGAGGCGGGGCTGGCGCGCGTCCTGGGGGTGGGGCACATCGCCCGCAGGGGTGTGACATTGTACTGGTAGCGGGGCATGCCACCTGTGGGGGCGGGACGCCCAGCGCGGACGGGAGGCAGCTGCGATGGCACCCTGCCGGGATCACGCTGCCAGAGGCGGTGTGCTCCCCCTGCACTCCTCTTCCTCCGCCAGCGGAGGGTACACTGCAATATTCTGCTGCGAGCACCGCTTGCCATGGCTAGCAGCCAGTGATAGACCTGCTCTCCATATTGTTACGAAAGTTGGGTGCCACCCCTACTCTCTCTGCTGTGCAGTAGCAAGACAGGGGGTCTCAGGATCTGTGTTCCTTTGGAGAACTGAGACACGGTGGAGACTGTCATAGCTTTAAGAATTATGGTTCATTCACCTATTTACACCCTCAGTCTGCATGGAGGGAGTCCAGATCTTATAGCATGGTCATTTCAAGAGGGTCCGTTCCCCACAGCAGTCCCAAAGCATCCTCCACCAACCAGCCTTCAGCCAGCCTGCCCAATATGGACCCCAGTCTTTCTTCTCCCCTGTTTTTCTTCCCAGTACTCCTTGCTGTCACTTCAAATCCACACCCATCACCATGGCAACCTCTGTCTGCCCAGGCTCTCACATGGACCATCAACCCCATTTGTCATCTTAATACCTCTATCCCAGGTGAGGCCTTGGCTTGGAAAGAAAGCTTAGCCTGTACTTTTCTGCTGGCCTCCAATATTCCCTTCAATACTTCAAATAATCAAAATCCTACCATTTATTAACTTATAGGTTTTGTGGGGAGTTTGTTTGGATTTGATATCCCGCTTTATCACTACCCAAAGGAGTCTCAAAGCTGCTAACATTCTCCTTTCCCTTCCTCCCTCACAACAAACACTCTGTGAGGTGAGTGGGGCTGAGAGACTTCAAAGAAGTGTGATTAGCCCAAGGTCACCCAGCAGCTGCATGTGGAGGAGCGGAGACACGAACCCGTTTCCCCATATTACAAGACTACCGCTCTTAACCACTACACCACACTGGGGAGGAGGGGTGTCCCCCCAAATCTATAGCAATGTGGTTGTTTTTTTCACCAGACTGATCCAATCTGGTGCTCACAAACCTGCCTGAGAACCTCCCTGCAAATCAGAATACAACTCCCTGTTGCATTGCACACTTCTCTGGATTTTTTGTAGCACATTTTTGGTGTGCAAACGCTGCAATAAAATCCATATTCTATTTCTTCGTCATACATACATAAGTTTATTTGCATGCCACCTTTCCATAATTCAAACCATGCTCAAGGCAGCTTGCAACATGAAAAAAATGCGTAATTACAGCATAATGGAAGTAGCCATAAACAAGAAACAAAACATCAAAAGATGCACAGCCAAACTGAACAATTTCCACATAAACCATGAGATCTAAAATGAAGATATAAAATTTATATTTTACATCTCACCTTTGCCCCAAGCTGAAATTCAAGGCAGCTTACAACATTTAAAAATGTCATTATAAAATACAAAGTAATAAAAACAAACTAGTTAAAAGCAATAGTTAAGATACATTAAAACACATTCAAAACCAATGTTTCTATGTAAAAGATGCACACAGAATGCATTGTGGGGAGTGAATGCATTAGAAAGCATTGAAAGGTGTGTGTACTTTATGTAAAAGAGGTGCATTTTACATTAAAAGGTGTTCACAAAATGCATTTTTGTTGTTCAGTCATGTCCGACTCTTCGTGATCCCATGGACCAGAACACGCCAGGCACGCCTATCCTTCACTGCCTCTCACAGTTTGGCCAAACTCATGTTAGTAGCTTCGAGAACACTGTCCAACCATCTCATCCTCTGTCGTCCCCTTCTCCTTGTGCCCTCCATCTTTCCCAACATCAGGGTAGGTTTGCTGTGGTCGACACAGTCAAAAGCTTTTGCGTAGTCAATGAAGCAGAAGTAAATGTTTTTCTGGAACTCTCTAGCTTTCTCCATAATCCAGCACATGTTTGCAATTTGGTCTCTGGTTCCTTTGCCCCTTCGAAATCCAGCTTGCACTTCTGGGAGTTCTCGGTCCACATACTGCTTAAGCCTGCCTTGTAGAATTTTTAGCAAAACCTTGCTAGCGTGTGAAATGAGCGCAATTGTGCGGTAGTTGGAGCATTCTTTGGCACTGCCCTTCTTTGGGATTGGGAAGTAGACTGATCTTCTCCAATCCTCTGGCCACTGCTGAGTTTTCCAAACTTGCTGGCATATTGAGTGTAGCACCTTAACAGCATCATCTTTTAAATTTTTAAATAGTTCAGCTGGAATATCATCACTTCCACCGGCCTTGTTGTTAGCAAGACTTTCTAAGGCCCATTTGACTTCACTTTCCAGGATGTCTGGCTCAAGGTCAGCAACCACACTACCTGGGGTGTACGAGACCTTCATATCTTTCTGGTATAATTCCTCTGTGTATTCTTGCCACCTCTTCTTGATGTCTTCTGTTTCTGTTAGGTCTTTTCCACTTTTGTCCTTAATTGTGGTAATCTTTGTACAAAATGCATGCAGTTGGACAGAATGCCAAACAAGCAGATGGAGCAGGACCAAACAAATCTACTGTAAATGGGATGGAATTAGCTGCTGAGCCCATCCCAAATAAGCTATTAGTTTTCTGAATGATTACTTTCCTCCATCCTGTCCTCAATCTATTACCAATCAACTGCATTGTCACCTTCCAGTGTTGAGATGCACCTAGTTCTAGAGCTTGCTCTACAGCAGGGGCAGCCAAGATGGTGTCTACACCTCCCATCATCCCTGGGACTGATGGAGGCTGGAATCTAACAACATCTGAAGGGCAGCATGTGGACACTTCCAGCTCTACAAGAATAAATCAGTCAAAGCATAGTCAGAAGAAGAAACAGCGCATGACACATAAGTGTGAAACAAAATAATCCTCTGCACTTTCACACCTCCTCCTCCTCCCCCGTCTTTGGCAATCACTTGTAGCAGAGTAAGATTTTCTTCCATGAACACGGTCTTAATAGTGAGTCTGTAAGTGACCGTGGAGGCCAATTCTGGATCCACACATCCTTCCACAGTGAGGACATAGGTTCCCGGGCGGGAGTTGATCATGGTGAGGGTTTGCCAAGCGTCCCTTCCTCTTAGCACGTTTTTCCCCTGCATCCTGAGTTCAACTGTCTTCAAAGTGCACAACACCTTTGGTAAAGGCTGTTCTCCAACTGGAGCGCTCACAGGCAAGTGTTTCCCAGTTGTCAGTGTTTATAGTACATTTTTAAAGATTTGCCTTGAGAGAGTCTTTCAACCTCTTTTGTTGACCATTGGCATTACGCTTTCCGTTTTTAAGTTCGGAATAGAATAGTTGCTTTGGAAGATGATAAGCAGGCATCCACACAACATGACCAGTCCAACGAAGTTGATGTTGAAGAATCATTGCTTTGACACTGGTGATCTTTCCTTCTTCCAGTATGCTGGCATTAGTTTGCCTGTCTTCCCAAGTGATGTGTAAAATATCTTCGCAGAAGCTTACGAAAAGCTTTGGTTTTAACACCCACACCCATCCTGGGTCATAGAAAGGTTTTGTTGGCATCTCTTCCAGGTTAATCAGATTAGAATCCTGAAGGCTTGAGAGAAGCCAACTGGGTGTCACTCATTAAGAGGCTTAGAAATCGCAATGTCATTAGAGGCAGCTTGATTTGATAGTTGAAACAGAGCCCCAGCCAGCCTTTGTACCGTGAGCTAGTAAAAGCCTGGTCTAAATACCCTCTACTAAGTCCGATGACAATTCTCTTAAAAAGAGAATACTTGGGTGTGGTTCCTCCCACAAAGCAATTTGGATTTGGATTTGATATCCCGCTTTATCACTACCTTAAAGAGTCTCAAAGCGGCTAACAATCTCCTTTCCCTTCCTCCCCCACACTCTGTGAGGTGAGTGCGGCTGAGAGACTTCAGAGAAGTGTGATTAGCCCAGAGAAGTGTGATGCACCCAGCAGCTGCATGTGGAGGAACAGGGAATCGAACCCAGTTCACCAGATTATGAGTCCACCGCTCTTAACCACTATACCACATGGCTTCCCCTCTCCTCATGTAATCCTCAAAACAACCCTGTGAGGTAGGCTAGGCTGAGAGGAAGCGACTGTTCCAAGGTCACCCTGTGAGCTTTATGGCTGAATGAACCCTGGTGTTGTCCCAAAATGAACCATAGGCCAGGACATGTACCATGACTCCCAAGGACATTGCTTCTAGTTCAGCAGGGCTGAAGTTTCACTCCACCCAACGTTTGAAATCAATCCTTTGATGGTAACAAAAGAGTTGTGTCACAACTGTGTGGCATTAGGGTTCTCGACAGGAAATAACTAGATCACTGGCCATTGATCTACATTGAGCTACAACTGTCAAGTATGAAAAGCTTTCCTGAGTTTTACGCCTGATGTTTGATGACATCTTGGATCTGAACCATAGCCCAAGAAGCCAAGGAGATTCAGATCTTGCCTACCTGCTGCCAATGGCTCCACCCGCTGTTGTTGTTGTTTTCTTTCAAGCTGAGCTCTCCAGAGAGGGGGAAGAAATGCATTATGGTAATTTCTGATGTTTTCTGTCTCCACTTTTCTCTGTATAAATGACTTAACTAGGTCATGAAAAGTATAGCTGAAGGCAATTTGGGACCTGTGTCGAGGAGACTGTTACAGTCAACTACAACAATTTATTTTTCCGTAGCAGCGTGGGAAGGAAAAGAAGAAGATGGACTGGAAATGACTTTGCAGGAAGCTGTGTTAGCTGCAAATCCACCAGCTCTCACAAGTTTTAAATATTGGAGCAATTGAGTTGATTTACAGCTCCAAAGTTGTTTGCAGGTCTAAGGCTGCATGGTTATGGGATCATCACCTGATGTTTCAGAGATGACAACAAAGCAACTTTTGTGTAAGGGTCTTAGCCTCATACCAGAGGGAAAGCCCCTCTCTGACTCAAGGCTAGGATACATTCTTAAATGGAAGAAAACTGAAGAAAGTTGCTTTAAACTGAGTCATATCATTGGGTCCATCTAAGCTCAGTATCTTCAACACTGGCAGGCAGTGGCGTTCCATGGTATCAGACCAGGTTCTGTCCCAGAGCTATCTGGAAATGCCAAGCCCCTTCTGCATGAAGGCAAAATGCCTTACCACTGAGATGCAGACCTTCCCTTGATGGGCTAACTCCTGAACAGTGCTCAAATTACATTTGGAAGTGGGGCAACTCCCTTACATGTTGTGATGACCCCACCAAGCTCCTTTCTAGTCCATATTTTGCAGGAAATGAGGGGAGTCAGGGCTACAGCATAGGCACTGAGTAAGACCAAACTAGATTTAGATTTTTGAGCATGTAGAGCACGCAAGCAGGTAAACTAAGGGTTAGGGTGTTGCCCCCAGTCTCTCCTTGCCAGGAACTGGAGGGTGATCATCAGCAATGAAGGCAGAGAGGAAGAAGAAGAAGAAGAAGAAGAAGAAGAAGAAGAAGAAGAAGAAGAGTTTGGACTTGATATCCCGCCTTTCACGCCCCTTAAGGAGTCTCAAAGTGTTGGTGCTGACCTTTAAAGCCCTAAACGGTCCTGTATACCTGAAGGAGCGTCTCCACCCCCACCGTTCATCCCGGACACTGAGATCCAGCGCCGAGGGCCTTCTGGCAGTTCCCTCACTGTGAGAAGCAAAGCTACAGGGAACCAGGCAGAGGGCCTTCTCGGTAGTGGCGCCCGCCCTGTGGAACACCCTCTCATCAGAGGTTAAAGGGATCAACAACTACTTGACATTTAGAAAATACCTGAAAGCAGCCCTGTTTAGGGAAGTTTTTAATCTGTGATGTGTTAATGTATTTTAATGTCTGCTGGAAGCCGCCCAGAGTGGCTGGGGAAACCCAGCCAGATGGGCGGGGTACAAATAATAAATTATTATTATTATTATTATTATTATTATTATTATTATTACTAACATTCTCAATAGCTCACCGCTTCTCTTCCCATCCCTGAGTTCTACATCAGGGTTGAGGAACTTGCAATCCATCTGATGCTTTTGAACTCCAACTCTGATGATAGGAAGCCATCCCGGTTTCTGATTTGATCCCAGAATGTCCCACTTTTCCTTAGGACAGTGATGGCTAACCTTGACACTCCAGATGTTTGGGGACTACAACTCCCATCATCCCTGACCACTGATCCTGTTAGCTAGGGATGATGGGAGTTGTAGTTCCAAAACATCTGGGGTGTCAAGGTTAGCCATCACTGCCTTAGGATGTCCCTATTTTCATTGGAGGGTATGGAGTTATTCAACCCCTGAGCCCTCTGAAGGCAATCCTGTATAGGGATTTTATTTTTGTGTTTAATGTTTTATTATGTTTTTATATGTGTTGGAAGCTGCCCAGAGTGCTGGGGCAACCCAATAAGATGTGTGGGGTATAAATAGTAAAATTATGCTTAGGGAGTGAGACATCCCTATTTTCATCAGAGAAATGTTGGAGGGTATGCTAACCTGGCTACCTAACAATGACTTGCAGTTCTTAAGACCTGGCCTATCAACTCATTTAATAAATAATGTGTTCATGACCGATGGCAGTGAAAAGCCTCCATGGTTTTCCTTGGTAGCAGAAACTGAGTTCCCTTTGCTGACGCAGGAAAGTTGCCCTGGCGTTTTTATGGCTCCTTGTTAAGTGTTGCTAGTGGAGTGCTTTGACATCAGAGGAGCTTGGAATGCGTCAGCAGGAGAATTATGGAGCGAGGAAATTGAGCCAAAGCCAAGACAAACTCAGCATAAAGAAATCCCCAGGACGAGAACTCGCTGTCAGCAAATAATTCCTCTTTTGGAACATCATATCAATATCCTTCCTCAAAATGAAACACATCAAATTTTACCAAACTTCTGATGGGGACTATACTTAATTCGGCGCTTCTCCATGACTATTCAAGAGGTATTTTGTCGGTAAATTGCAGTGATTGTAAACGGTTCCCAAACTATGGAGTTGTATAGAAAATCACCTATTCTGTCAGCACAGAAGCAAGATGAGGAAGAAGAAAGCTTGGGAATGTATTAAATAACTGGAGATCACTTAGTTCACCTCTTTTCTTTAGCTGCCTTTCTTCTCCATCAGAATGACTCAGGAGCCCATGGCCACCTTGACTGCACACCATGTCTAACTCGCATGTGCCACTGAAAATGGCACCCCTGTAGTGGTTTTAGGAAGGGTTTTGGGCAAGATACTGGCCTCTTTCTCTGATCAGCAGGACTTGCAAAGCTTCACGCATCAGAATTTGCAAACTCTGAAGATCACCTGATTGTGGGTTCTTGCTCTTTATAGGAAGCCACCCTATACTGAGTTGGACTATTGGTCCATGTAGCTCAGTACAGTCTACACTGACCACTGACCGGCAGCAGCTTTGCAGGGTTTCAGGCAGGGTTCTCTCCCAGCCCTACCTGAAGATGCTAGGGGCTCAACTTGGGACCTCCTGCAAGCATAGCTGTCAACTATCGGATTTGAAAATAAGGTTTTTTTTCAAACTTTCGGATTTGAAAATAAGGGATGCCATGAGGGCGGTGCAATGGCACCAAGTAGCCTTGCCACCCTGCACTCCAGAGGCTGTGTGCGAACGGGTGAGCGAAAGAGCGAGCTCGTAGACGGCAGGCAGGCTGGCTGGCTGGCTGGTTGGGCATGAGGGTCTGGATGCACAAGGCATGCAAGCTCCGCCCCCAGTCGGTCTCAGACTCCTTATTGGCAGCCGAGCAACGCAGCTGAGGAGCCTCCCTGGCCGGCAGGGAGAGAGAGGAGCTGCTTCCTTTGAAATCCGGGAAATTTAAGGGATATCAACAATCTGGGACAGCAGCGGGAAACGGCATTGGAATAAGGGAGTTTCCCGCCAAAAAAGGGAGGGTTGACAGCTATGCCTGCAAGCAAAGGTAAAAAAAAAAGGTAAAAAGGTAAGGTAAAGGACCCCTGGACAGTTAAGTCCAGTCAAAGGCGACTATGGGGTTGCAGCGCTCATCTTGCTTTCAGGCCGAGGGAGCCGGCGTTCGTCTACAAACAGCTTTCCGGGTCATTAGGCCAGCATGACTAAAGCGCTTCTGGTGCAACAGGACACCATGACAGAAACCAGAGTGCACAGAGACACTGTTTACCTTCCCACTGCAGCGGTACCTATTTATCTACTTGCACTGGCATGCTTTCGAACTGCTAGGTTGGCAGAAGCTGGTACAGAGCAACGGGAGCTCACTCTGTTGCAGGGATTCGAACTGCCCACCTTTCAATCGGCAAGCCCAAGAGGCTCAGTGGTTTAAACCACAGCACCACCCACGCAGATGTTGTACCACTAAGCCATGGTCCTTCCCCAGTTAGTTGAGAAAGTCTTATGAAGTAGCTTATAAAGATCAGTAATGAGACTGACTGTCCTCAGGCTTATAGTTTACAAGACGCTGCACAAAATGAGAAGGGATTGAGAAGGAAAAGGTTTAGAAAAGGAGACCCAGACAGTAGTTATTTGTCGCAAAGATGTGATTGCAAACAGCTGGAATGGGAAGAATTCAATGAGAGGAAGTGTGAAAAGGAGAAAGTGTGAGACCTTGGTATTATCAGCACCATGCGCTAACCAGCTGAGCTATCTACCAGGAGACAGTTGATGAAGGGAGGAGCCTGATGAAGCTGAACTCTCATTGGAGCACATGGAGTGACTCTGCTTACTTTCTCTACCTTGAAGGAATGACTGATGCCAGGTTGCAGCTGATGATGGAAGGGGGAACCTGGTAAAGCTAGTCTCTCAGCTGAGTCAATAGAGTCACCCTGCTAGCTCTCTCCCTCTCTGCCACTGCATGATGGAATGATGTTGCCAGCTGGCAGTTCCTGGAGGGAGGAGCTTGATGGTGTTGGACCCTCAGCAGAACTGATGGTGGTCCTTCTCTCCTTCTGCTGGAGCCTAATGGAATGAAGCCAGTGCTGTCCCCTCTGATCGACTGCAGCTCTGCAAGATCTCAGGCACAGGTATTTCATAGCCCTGGGTGACCCAGAGGTAGCCCATCCTGTTTCACTGCCAGAAGCAAAACAGGAAGGTGCCTTCTGCCACCCTCAACACCCTTCTGATGAAGCCTCACTTACCCCTGCAGGTTCTCCTTGCCTCTCTGGTGGTGGCAGGGCTGGTGGGGCACCCAGGAGAGGGGCCACCCCATGGGATTCTGCCACCCAAGGCAACTTCCTCAGTTCACCTCATAGACAGCCCAGCCCCGGGGAGACCTCTATTCAAGTCCACATTCAGCTGTGAATCTCACTAGGTGACCTTGGGCCAGGCATTAACCTAATGTATCACAGGTAGGAATGAAAGAGAAATTTGATTCAGTTCACACTGAAAGGTGAACGTGCCAAATTTGCAATTTCTGAAACCATCTGAGAACCAAAGCACAACCACCCTTACAAATTTGCACTTCTCCGAATTTTGCAATGAAGTTCTCCAGCCAAGAAATGTGTTCAGAAATGCATATATTGCGGTAAATTATGCATGAAAATGCATTTTTTTATTAATGGAAATAACATACAAAAATGCTTTCTATTAGGGGAAATTGGTTTGCAATAAATAAATAAATGTGTGTATCACGCAAAATTGCATGGAATAATGTATTTATCTGGAGAAATTTGCATGAAAATGCTTGTGAATTTTCTCGACTACCGTATTTTTTTGATTAACACAAACAAACATTGGAATGTGGAGAACTGAACTTAATATTGGATAAATGAGAAACTGGGAGAACCTAAAACGGAAATAGTAATCCACCCCTAAGCATTGGGTGGTTGTGATAATAGAATGAGGGCTATAACCACATACATTTGGCTTGTCTGAATGTGCTTGTTTGCATGTGTGGGATAAACTGTAACATACAAATATCAAGATTTTGCCACTGAATATCCGTTGCTGGGGGGCAAGAGTGCAAGAGGGAAAGTGCCCACATTTCATATTTCTGCACTTCCCCGAGGCATCTATCAGGCCTGTGTGGGAAACAGGATACTTGCCTAGGGTGGATTATTTTTCTAATTCAGCTGGGATCTTTCTTTTTTTATGCAAAGTTCATAATGATGACTCCAATGCAAGCAATTACACTATGACAAACAGACAATTATTCCATCAGGTGCGTAAGTAAACACTTGAGACACAAAGAGACTTGTGTTTATGCAAATCCTCTTAGTAATCAAGAACGCTGGGAACGAAAGACATGGAATATTCCTAAACAAAATTATCTTTCGGATGGGATCCTACCGTAGTAGGAGCACTGCTTGCATAGGAAGATTTGGTGCCAAGAAGCTTAAGCAACTGCACTATTAAGGGAAACACAGCCCTAATAAATTGGAAGGGAGTTTTCAATCAGTCGTAAAACTGGAGATGGGGCACATCCTTCCTGAATTCTGGTGACGATGTAAGAGAAGAAAAAGTCCTCAGATGGGAGGGAATTGTTGCAGGAGACACCATAGATTTGCTTGTTTGCCTCATTCTTATGAAGGGCTACATCTGGGCCCAGTGCGCTGTATGTGGATTGCTGTATTTTTCACTCCATAAGACGCACCTGACCATAAGACGCACCTAGTTTTCAGAGGAGGAAAGGGGGAAAGCCCCATTTTGGGGGGGATCAGCTCAAAGTTGTGCAGCTTCTTTTGCAAAGGGGAAAGCCCCTTTTTTGAGGATCAGCTCAAAGTTGTAGAACTTACTTTGCAAAGGGGAAAAAAATCCCATTTTTATGGGGTTCAACTCACAGTTCTGCAGCTTCTTTAGGAAAGGAAAGGGAGCCGTTTCTACAGTTTCCAGACAGATAATCTAAACAGCCAATCACATGTTGCTGGGGAAACAAACAGCCTCTGTCTGCAGAACATTCAACAATGGAGGCCTGAGCAAGGGGGTGGGGCCAGAAAGGGAGCCAGCGATCGACCACACATTCGCTCCATAAGACGCACAGGCATTTCCCCTTACTTTGTAGGAGGAAAAAAGTGTGTCTTATGGAGTGAAAAATATGGTAGATCCTTCCACCCACTTGCGAAAAAAAGTACAGATCTGCATAAAATTTGCATACACAAATTTGCACATGCAAATGTATGTCCTCTTTTGCTGGTGGAGTGGAGAGCCAAAAAATAAATCAGTGACCACACACACAGAATAAATGTCTGAGGGACAGAATGGGAGCTAGAAGGGGTTGGACCCATTGAATTTCTGCCTGCCACGCAGCTTTTAAAGGCATGATAACCCTGCTTCCCCCCCCAAAAAAAGTCAACCCTAAACCAAAGCCTAGGTCACAATTGTGTGCCCACTTACCTGGGAGTGACCCACATTAAACGCATACAGACTTACTTCTGAGTAGAACTGTTGAGCAGCTAAAATCAAGTGAAAAGCAGATATATATTTTGTATCCGAAGATAAGTCAAGTTCTATGGGACTGAAGGAGAGGACATGGCAGTTGCCAGGATCCGGTGTGACCAAAGCGAAGCCCCAAGGGCTCCCCACAAAACATTAGGCCACCATTTTGAGAAGGGTTTACCACCTCAACCCTAGAGTTGGCCCTGGGAAGAGTCAATTGAATTACCGTATTTTTCCATCTATAAGACGCCCCCATGTATAAGACAACCCCTACTTTTGGGGACTCAGATCTAAGAAAATGGGGGGAGATGCCCCCGTGTATAAGATGCCCCCTAAATTTTGGCATTATTTTTAAGGGGGGGAAACCTAGGCTTATACACGGAAAAATACAGTAAATGTGAATGTTGGTAAATGAAGGCAAGGGCAGTGAGGGCAATGATGGAAAACACTGCTGGTCAGAAATAGCATGGGGGACAAAACAGCACTGAAAGAGCACAAAGGCTTGGTGAGATGAGTGGTTTTGTGTCCCCTCTTTCCAGTCATTTGCTGTGCCTAAAATGGTGCATTGAATGGAAGCAAATATTGAAACGAGTGACTATTCGACACACACACACAATTTACAAGCTTCCCTCACATACAAGTGTTTGCTGGGCAGAAAAAGAGCTCCATTTGAGGGAAAGTGCTGGGGAACTGAACAAAGGACATTGCTGCACCGTATGCGGCTGTAATGAAAACTATGTTTAAAAATCAATGCTTGTCTGCAATATATATATATATATATATATATATATATATATATATATATATATATATATAATGGTGTCTCTTGCTTCAATTGCTCAGGGAGGCTTAAACTGTCACACTTCTAAATCTTGCTAAAAGCAAGTTTCTTTGTAGTGCTCAGCTTCTCCTGGTGCATATTTCTCTCGCACAGTGTGAAAAAAAAATATTAAAGATTTTTCTCCCCCTAAGGGGGAAATTTACCCTATTTCTCCAGTGTCACCAACTGTTCTGAACATCCTAGCCATCGTCTACCACCCAATGGGAGCAGCTTGTGGTCAGATTCTTTCATCTTTCTTGATTATTTGCACCTGCTGGAACTGGACAAATGCAACCAGCCTGTTTGTGATAGCAAATGCCTCATAACGTACAGACATAAGAAGAACGCTGCTGGATCAGGCTAACCAAATGCCCAGAAGCGGGGCATGAATGCCACAGCACTCTGCCCACCTGCGATTCCCAGCAGCTGGTATTCAGAGGCCTACCACCTTTGAGAATGGAGGCAGAACTTAGACATTGTGGCTGATAGCCACTGATGGCCTTGTCCTCTGTGCATTTGCCTAGTCCTCTTTTAAAGTTGTTCAGGCTGGTGACCATCCCCAGGGGTGTCACAAGGGGGGCGCGGGGTCTGTGGTCCACCCCAGGTGTCATGCCTAGGGGGGTGACAAAATTCTTCAGGTCACCGAATTCTGAAAGACTTAATTCCGGCATCCATGCAGAGTCCAAAATGGCCATTTTTTTATTTTAATACAAGAGTTGAAATTGTGGTCCAGAATTTGGGATGGGAGGGACTTAAGGTAGCTTATTCAAGACCAACTACTAATGTTATGATTGAGTCAGAACTGGAACCCACTGCCTTCAAAGATTCAAATTACAATACACAGGAATATCAGAATTTGGGCACTTGCTTTGACCCTTACCCCAGTTTCTATAGGTGGGAGAATGCCTAGCAGGTCGGTGTGCCTATTGAGTTCATAAGTGTTTCACAGCTTATTTCTTTAGTCCAGCATGTAAATTACCTGAATGCAGAATGAACTAGCTTTGAGGAGAGTGAGTAGATTTAAATCAGTTTTTTCTCAAAGTGGGCGATACTGCCCCCTGGGGGGGGTGCTGGAACAATCCAACAAGGTGGTATGGTAGTAGCCCCGGGTGTAACTAGGGGGGTAACTGAATAAAAATAAGGGGGCAGTGGAAGCATAAAGAAAGAAGAAAAGAAAAGAAAAGAAAAGAAAAGAAAAGAAAAGAAAAGAAAAGAAAAGAAAAGAAAATTTTGAAAAAGGTTCGCACATGTTTCATCTGTTGTGATGACACTTACAGATGTAAAACAGATTTCAATGTTAGTATGATAGATTTTAATAACTAATTATATAATTTCAAGCTTCAATGTGTTTTATTTACAACAACATCTTTACTATGTTGTAGATACACAAAAGAACACAAATTTGTCACTGCATTTTTCTGTTTGTTTGCTTAAAGAAGGTAGATTTCCAGGGGGGTACTGATTAATTGTTTTCTGAAAAGAGGGTTGGTAGGCCAAAAAAATTGGAAACCTCTGATTTAAATCAAGGTGAACGACTAGATCAAATCACAACAAATCAAAAATAAAGGAGAATGCCATTGATGTAAATCAAGTCCCCCACTTACGGAGATCACATATTTCCTGATCAAACATGCATATTAATTGGTTAGTGTGACAATTAAAACATGTTGGTTTGCAACTAAAGAGAGCCTTGATACTCCCTGGGAGCATATTTCAAAACCCTTTTTATCATGCTTCCCTCATATCTTCTGCGGCAAAGAACTATATTTGTTTAGCAGCAAGCGGGTGAAATGAATTTCTGTTTGAGTCTCACTGTATCATGACTAGGCTGAGAGTGGATTTGCAGGTGCCACCAATCGGTTGGTGACTGTAATGTGAGGTGATTGAAAGGCTAGTGGCCCTGCCTGGATGTCAAACTTAGCCCCACGGTATGTTAAGAAAAGTCACTTAAATAACACAGGTGGGGTCTACTGAGAAAAGTCCTGATAAGTCTTTACTGAACAAACTGAACCAAAGCAGTGTATAATCTGAGGAGAAAGAAGCAGAGAGGTTCTGTCTCTCAATTCAGGGCTTGTACATAGCAGAGAGAGATACAACCAAAAATACAGAGAAAAACTCTCTCGGAACTGCAATCAGAGGGCATGTTACCTCATTGAAGATCACGTCACTCAGCCTGTTTGCTAAGCAACACCCGCTGCTCATCCCACCTACAGGAATCCAAGAATTCTGATTTCAAGAGCCTGTGTGTGTGTGTGTACACACACAACAGGATATCTCCGACATTCAAGTTTGACTATGAATGAATAGTTTCCCAAGTAGCCAGGTCTCTAAGTACAGATTAATCCTGTGTTTATTTGTCTTGGTGTTGCATAAGCCCTTTTTCCCCCTGATCCAGCAGCCGGAAGGCAGGTTTAAATCAGCAAACATAAGCATCACAAATAAATCTATTATTCCCTAGTAGGTGCTCAGAGGAATCAAAAACTGAATTAGTTCATGCAGCACGCATTGGAATTATTATTATTATTTCAAATGCAAAGTGCAGGAAATGACACTTCCACCCCACTCCACCCCGCCTTGTTGACATTTGCCAATCAACATGCACCGGTCATGTTAATAATCTGAGGGTGACAGATTGAGGTCAGACTCTGTTCACTATTCAAGGGCAACAATTAGATCTTTGGAGGATTAGCGCTCAACAGATGAGAGGGCACTGGGGCAAAACTATCACCAGTAGTATCCAGATTCCAGACTAAAGGAAGTCTCCTGCACTGGAGCTGGAGCCATAGACTAAGATCCACAGCAGGTTGGCACAACTTGCTACAACTCAGCAAGGCAGTGTAGTGGGTCATGGGCAGGAGAACTGGACTCAAATCCCTAATCAGTATGACTATCATTAGGTGGCATCTAAGGGTGAGTGTGGCTCTGGCCCAGGTGGCGCTGTTGGTTAAACCACAGAGCCTAGGGCTTGCTGGTCAGAAGGTCGGCGGTTTGAATCCCTGCGACGGGGTGAGCTCCCGTTGCTCGGTCCCAGCTCCTGCCAACCTAGCAGTTCGATAGCACATCAAAGTGCAAGTAGATAAATAGGAACCGCTCTGGCGGGAAGGCAAACGGTGTTTATGTGCGCTGTTCTGGTTTGCCAGAAGCGGCTTTGTCATGCTGGCCACATGACCTGGAAGCTGTACGCCAGCTCTCGGCCAATAAAGCAAGATGAGCGCCGCAACCCCAGAGTCAGACACGACTGGAACTAATGGTCAGGGGTCCCTTTACCTTTAAGGGTGAGTGAATCTCTCCATTTCAGTTCCTCCTAGTTTCTCATTTTTCCACTCAAAAGTTCAGTTCTCCACATTTCCACATCAATTTGTGATCATCATCATCATCATCATCTTTAAAGTCCTCATGAAAATGCATCAGCATTGTAGCATGGATTTCTCCCAATATATACATTTTTGTATGACGTTCTGCAAAGCAATCTCCCCTGATATAATGCCTTTTTGCCTGCATCAGTAATATCTGCATTCTTATGCACACTTTACCCTAATATATGCATTTAGTGCACATTACTCGGTTGGGGAACTGATGATGGAGTGATGGTGTGAACCCTTAAAATACAAAATTCCACTCAAGATAGATGATGATGAATGATTTTAACAGATTTTCTTCATAGGGAATGGAAGCAAGCAAGAAACAATGCAAGCCATATTATTTCTGGTATGAAGTGTGTGTGTGTGTGTGTGCGCGCACACACACACACAAACACACACACACTTAGTTTTTGCACAGAAAATTCCAAGGCAGGATATCTCAAATTCTAGATCTGCTCCTAAGTACCCTCTATCCACTCTCTTTCTTGATCACAGACTGACTAACTGCTTTAACTGATGAATCTCAACTTTTCCTTCCCCAGCATTCTACCCTCAAGATTTGCCCTCCATATTACCTTAATGGGACATCCTCCAAGTTTTTGCCTCCTCGAATCCAGTCACGTTCTAGAACACAGTGCATCGCGAGGGTTTTAAAGGTTGCAAGCACCAGCACTTTCAACTGAGCCTGGAAAAGAACAGGTAACCAGTGCAGCTGGTATATGATCACTGTGATGGGCTCTGATTGCCACCCACCCACCAACATTCTGGCTGCTGCATGTTATACAAGCTGTGTTTTTTTTAAACAGTCTGACATAGCGAGCGCTGAAAATTACATGACTTATGAGCAGCTGAGCACCAGATTCTCTTTCTCCCAGTGAGATGACACTTGGCAAACCAACCCAAGCTGATAAAAGCTCTCAATTCCTACAACGTATTTTAGACATCCGGAGGGCAATGCTGAGACCAGTGAAAGATCCAAAATGCATACTTGAATATTCAGGGGAAGAGCACCCCAACCTCAGACAAGTTATGCACCCTCTACTAGGATCAACAAAATGTAAGAACATCACAACCTGCTGGATCAGGCCAATGGCCCACCTGATCCAGCATCCACTTCTCACAGTATCCAACCAGATGCCTATGGGATGCTCACAAGCAGGATCCAAGCAAAACAGCACTCTAACATCTGGCAGTTTCCAGCAGCTGGTATTCTAAAGCATGCAGCATCCATTCATGGAGACAGAACGTCATCATCATCATCACTAGTAGCCACTGATGGCCTGGGTGGCATCCAGCTACACAGTTTCACTAGTGAGAGGTATTTAGGCTATGCAACAGAAGTCGCCTGCCCTCTCCTCTCCCTGTGCAACCCCCCCCCCCCCAAACAACACCTAAATCTGTTATGCCTGTTATGGATATTTAACCCCAGTCAAGCTTGCCAAAATGTATCATTTGCAGCATAATAAATGCTGGAAATGTAATCAGGTAGAGGGGACGTTTTATCATATGTGGTGGACCTGCCCAAAGATAAAAGCTTTCTGGGAGATGATATATAATGAAATGAAAAAAGTGTTGAAGAACACCTTTGTTAAAAAACCAGAGGCTTTTTTACTTGGAATGGTGAACCAGGTGGTCCCCAAGGAAGACCAAATTTTCTTTATGTATGCCACAACAGCAGCTAGAATTTTAATTGCGAAAAACCGGAAGACACAGAACATACCTACAATAGAAGATTGGCAAATGAAAATGATGGACTATATGGAACTTGCCGAAATGACCGGAAGACTCCGAGACCAGAGGGAGGAGACGGTGGGAAAAGATTGGGAAAAACTGAAAGACTACTTTAAAAAGTATTGTATGATTTAATGATAAAATGACATAAAAGTTGGATTACATAAGAGACTGCAGACTTAATAGATAGTAGGAGGTACTAATGATAGATGATATAGGTTTAAGATTATGGATTAAGGAAATAACTACAGTGTGAAATATAAAGGATATTTAAAGATGTTAAGAGATTACTAAGATGATATAAAATGAAACGCAGCAGGGGGGACGGGAGGAAGTCACCCCAAAGATGATATAAAAAAGGAGAGGAAAATATGATGCATGTTGTGTTTGTTTGTATGACCAAATACTAGAATTGATGTTAAGAAAATGATGTTTGATCTGTGCTCCCTATGTCCCCCCTCCACTGCAATACTGGTTGTATTACGTTGTCTTGAGCCCTTTGGAAGAAGGTCAAAATTAGCATGGGACTAATCATAACCACCTAGCAGTTTGAAAGCACGTCAAAGTGCAAGTAGATAAATAGGAACCGCTCCGGCGGGAAGGTAAACGGCGTTTCCGTGCGCTGCTCTGGTTCGCCAGAAGCAGCTTTGTCATGCTGACCACATTACCCGGAAGCTGTACGCCGACTCCCTCGGCCAGTAATGCGAGATGAGCGCCACAACCCCAGAGTCGGACACGACTGGACCTAATGGTCAGCGGTCCCTTTACCTTTTTAATCATAAGGAAATCAGCCTTCTGCAGCTCATATAAATGGGTCTGTTCTTGATAGACCCATATTCTGTTCTAGACAAAGCAGCAAAGCCAGTATATTTATGGATGCTCCAGTGTTCCACCATACAGAAACAGTGAGCTGTATCAAGCTCCAAAGTTCACAAACAGTGCAGCCCTCCTGGAATTCTCTTGATCTGGATTCTTCCACCCTCAGATTTTAGAGTTCTGAAAGAATTGCCTGCTCTTGCTTTCTGAAGGGAAACCATGTGTTTTGTTAGGGATCCTCCATTCTTCCATTCTTAATTTTGTACAGAGTTCTGTATTTTGCCGCTGGTCCTCTAGACCTGTTGCCATCTTTCCTAAAGCATGGTTAGGGGACCTGTGTTCATCTTTAAGTTGTCGGACTCCAATTCCCATGAGCCCCAGCCAGCATGGCAAATGATCAAGGGTGATGGGAGTTGCAGTAAAAAAAAAAGTAAAAAAAAAAATTCCCCATGCCTGTCCTAAAACATCCTAATAGAATGGGGAATTGACTGAGCTCTTATCAATGCGAGTAAACATCTAGGAGTTATTGTGTCAACCATCGGAGACATTGCCCCCTTTCAGAAGTCAGCCAAAGCTCTGCAAGGTCTAACAGTCAGGGGTAGTTTGATGACTGCTAAGGTAGTTCATTGCTACGCAAGATCACTTCCCTGTTTGTCAAAACTGTTATGTTCTTTGGGGATGTCTGTGTGAATTTTGCAATCAGAGTTGTGTAAAGGTTCACCCCAGTTCTTACAGCTGGCCTTTGCTTTCCACAGGTCGTGTTATTCTTGGCTTTCTGAAAAGGAAGGTGAAGAACACGCAAATAGTCCCCAAGCGAAAACTTTGTGTACAAAACGAAGAATGAAAAATCTCACAGAACAAACGGCATGAGAAAGCGTCAATTACATTTTTCCCGTTGGAGTGGATAAGGGTACTGCAAAGTTCATCGGAAGGTTAGAGCTGTTGAGAGAGGATTAGACAAATTCATGTAGGTTAAGTCTATCAATAGCTGCCTACTAGTCATGATCAGAGATGAGCAAATCTGTCAATTTTGGTTTTTCTCAGTTTCTCATTTATCCAAATTTAGGTTCATTTCTCCACATTTCCACAACAGACTGCACCGGATGTAACATACTTCCAGCACAGTTCCACTTCTGAAGTTCAAATCCTTTATAGAAAGGGAGGGAGCAATGCTTCAATGCCTTGTACATGTGCCATGTCAGGAAGCTTTTGGACAGAGTCTCAAACAAAGATATGCTCTCCCATGCCCACATTCCCAGCATGTTCACTCTTCACACTGGCTTAGTCATGACCACAAAATGGAAGATGGCAGGATCCCCATGCTCTACAGGGAGCTGACTTCAGGCAACAGGTCCATTGGCAGACCAACTCTGCATTACAAAGATGTCTGTAAATGTGACACGAAGATTGGCAACATCAACCACGCCATATGGGAATTCCTTGCAGATGACCACAGTGCCTGAAGATAGACTGTCAGGTCATGCATCCATAGCAGTGACCAGAGTAGGAATGACTGCTTGGAGAAGAGCAGAGAGAAAAAAGGCCATGGTGCATCTGAGGCATCACAACCAGACTTCTGCTCCAGGTGCAACAAAACATGTTTCTCCCATGTCGGTCTCTACAGCCACAGCAGGAACTGTAGCCTTCCAACAGTCTGGCTTCACCAAAAAAACATGCACTTGTCTCCTGGGATAGTCAACCAGCTTTAGAGCTTTCACAATTACAAAAACAGACTGAAAGTGTCCAGGCCTGGTGAAATCTCAGAAGCCAGAGATTTCTCCTATGTTATCTTTTTTAGTCCTGTACATGAATTTTTCCCTTCTCCGTGCCTTTCAGAGCCAGAAGAGCATCAACTGCAGAAATAATTATGAACTAATTCTGAAATAATTATGGCAGTCAGCTACAGCAGAGAACCTGTGTCCCTCCAGAACTTTCTGGACTGCAAACCCCACCATCTCTGACTATTGACCATGCTGGCTGGGGCAGATGTTGCTAGACTACAGATCCCATCACCCCTGACCTATTGGCCATGCTGGCTGGGAGCTAGATTCCATCAACATCAAGAGGGCTGCAGATTCCCCAGCCTTGAAGTACAGGTGATGTACATGTATCTGCCAAATGATGCCTATTGTCAGGTTCTCTTATAAGTTGTTCAATAGAAATGCCAAACCATTTGTCTTTAAGTCTTTTTATTCAGTGTCAAGCTATTTACAGTGCAGAACTCAGTTTATCATGTCTGCTCAGTCACTAGCAAAATCCGGAAGTGCCTCCCTTCTGTTTTGGCGCCAACACCAAAGCTTCGGCATCCTAAATTGCCGCCTTCTCCTCCTACGCGATATATGCGCCGGAACTGACGCCTCCCCCTCCAAGCGAGTCTGCTGGGTGGTGCCAGGTCTCCCACTAACTCCCTGGACCCCTGACACTCCCTGGCTCCCAGCCACCAACTGCTCCTCCCCCGAAACGGGACTGCCAGATTCACTCGAAGATGAATCTGTTGTTAACACAGGTTGCGGCTCTCTGTAAATACTCAGAGCTGGACTGGCAGGGGCGGGCAGATCCCTGACACCTATCTATACCACAGCACAGAGCAAATATTTCTGGACTGCACAGAGAAGTCAGGGTTATGATCATAGCTCCAAACTAATAAAGGTAAATAATCAGGTTTTGCTAGCTTCAACATTTGTCGATTTCATGCTATTATTCTAATGCTCCAGTCTCAGCTACATGGATCTTGTTTCTCAGCGCAAGCAGTCAAACCGCAGCACTTACACACATTCCCGCTCACGCACCAACACGCACACCAACACACAGAGAGACTCTTCCATTTTTAGCCAAGCCAGCTGCAGCTAGACAAGTATATAATAACAATGATTAGCCACCCATGGAAATTATAAGACCGTTTGGGGAACAAACTTTGCGGTGTTGGCGTTAGGGACGTTGTGTTCCGCCATAAAGTGTGGTCAGGCATTCAAGATGCCCAGGGCACAGCCCCAAACATTGTGAGCTGCTTCCAAACTCCTTTACCAAGCATTCCTGGGCAAAGATACCAGCCTTTGAGCAGCTGCCAGATCGCACACACAAACACACCGGCTTATTCCTCCCTTATTGCTGATAAAGATTTCATTTGATGTTTGAGCTGTAATCTTTTAGAGAGACGGCAGATTACAGCTGCGGTTGCTGGCAGAAAAATCTCTTCCCCCTCTTCAATAAGGAGAGTAAGTTCCAGCCTGGTGTGCAAATTTCATTTACTTGATTGGCAAAGCCCAGGGGGTCCAAGAAGGCACACGGCCCTGATCACACTGCACAGTGTGGTGGCCACATAACTCCCGGAAAAGATGGCAGTATAGGATACAGGCCAGTCCCCAAACTTCTGCCGTCTGCGAGTCTGAAAGATGGGGCCAGACACATAGAAAAAGGCATGGTTCTCGAAAATCTGGAGCTGCCAGGCTCAAGGAATGGCATTAGCCTTCATTCTAGTGCAGTGTTTCTCAACCTTTTCGGGGCAACGGCACACCTGTCTCATGAAAAAAATCTCGCGGCACACCACCACCAGAAAATGTCAAAAAACGGGGAAAGGGGAAGGATATATGTACCTCGATTCCCCTGCTTTGGGGGGTGGGGTGTCTGCGTGCCTCGGCGGGAGGGAGGGGAAGGATTCAGGTGGGCGAAAACGGAGCAGGAGATCGGCGATCGCGGCGGGTCAGGCGCCCGTTCCCTCTCCGCCTCCCGCGCTCAGGGCACTGCCGGTCGCCCCGCCCGTGCTCACCGGAAGCGGCGCGCCCGGAGGGGGAAAGAAGCCGGATCGGAAGTGGACGCCTCTCTAGCCTCTACCCGAGGCTCTATGATCCCGCGCCCTCGTCTGGCTCGTCCGGCTCTATGATCCCGCGCCCTCGTCCTGCCGGAGCCGCCTGTGTGCGCAGCCCAATGCGCCGGGAGTTTTCCCACGGCACAGCAGCCGGTGTCTCGCAGCACACCGGTTGAAAAACGCTGTCCTAGTGAATACTTCCTCAGGGCATCCTTTAAAAGGAGCCAGTTGCTTGCTAAGACCCCACTGATTTCAATGGGACACACACTGTGATGAGGGATGGGTTGCTACCCCCCCAAATGAGGGAAACAGGGGTCTCCTAATAACTCTCAGCACCCCTAACAAACTACAGCTCCCAGAATTCTTTGTGGGAAACCATGGCTGTTTAAAGCGGTACCATGGCAGTTTAAATGCAGGGTGTGAATGTGGCCTGAATCCTGAGGGGGTTTCTATGGACTGTACCACTCCATACTGCAGGGCGGGGAGAAGTCTTCAATGCTCCCAGCTGTTAAACAGTGACTAACCCGTGTGGTAGGGGAGCAGTTCTAGCATAGTGTGTTGTTTCCTTTGTTAGTTTTGTCCTTTCCTGGGACTTTCTTCTTTATGTATGCACAAATGTGATTCTTCCCACCTGCATTCTGAGGTGGTACAGTCCAGTTCAGTAGCAGCAGGTATGGTGGGATAGAGCGGAAAATCTGACATCACTGTTACTTACCTGTATGAGGCTGCATCCAGGTTGGGGATGTGCAGTTGCACCCGTGGTACCGCCAATCTGGTGCTCCTGCTGCACCTGCAAGATCCCCACCTCCCCCCAGACCACCCCCTCCCCAAACCTGATGTCCCCCATGTCTGCTTTACATGGGAGTCTTGACAATGCAATGCATTTGAATAAATGCAGACCATGGGGATTTCTATGTTTCAATTTTGCTGGTGTTTTTTCACCGCATTAGCATAAACTGATTTGATTCTGTAGAGGCAAATTAACAGCAGAAGTAAACCACCACCAATTCATTTCTTCCTGTTAAAAGAAAAAGAAAAGAAGGCGAGATGTACTGCCACATTTAAATATTTTTCCCCCTGCTCAAGATATCTATTGCTTTGCAAAACACTAGGTGTTTTAGAAATCACCGGTTGCAAGGCTGGATTAAATGGCATTCTTTTAGTAATACAGACATAACACAACAAAGTGGTAAAAAATATGCTCTTATTCACTTTCTTCCTCGTATGTCCTTATAAGCGGCTAACAGATTGAGGTTGAATCCTGACAAGACAGAAGTACTGTTTTTGGGGGACAGGATGCAAGCGGGTGTGGGGGACTCCCTGGTCCTGAATGGGGTAACTGTGCCCCTGAAGGACCAGGTGCGCAGCCTGGGAGTCATTTTGGACTCACAGCTGTCCATGGAGGCGCAGGTTAATTCTGTGTCCAGGGCGGCTGTCTACCAGCTCCATCTGGTACGCAGGCTGAGACCCTACCTGCCCGCAGACTGTCTCGTCAGAGTGGTGCATGCTCTAGTTATCTCCCGCTTGGACTACTGCAATGCGCTCTACGTGGGGCTACCTTTGAAGGTGACCCAGAAACTGCAATTAATCCAGAATGCGGCAGCTAGACTGGTGACTGGGAGTGGCCGCTGGGACCACATAACACCGGTCCTGAGAGATCTACACTGGCTCCCAGTACGTTTCCGAGCACAATTCAAAGTGTTGGTGCTGACCTTTAAAGCCCTAAACTGCCTCGGTCCTGTATACCTGAAGGAGCGTCTCCACCCCCACCGTTCAGCCCGGACACTGAGGTCCAGCACCGAGGGCCTTCTGGCGGTTCCCTCACTCCGAGAAGCAAAGCTACAGGGAACCAGGCAGAGGGCCTTTTCGGTGGTGGCGCCCGCCCTGTGGAACGCCCTCCCATCAGAGGTCAAAGCAATAAACAACCACATGACCTTTAGAAAACACCTGAAGGCAGCCCTGTTCAGGGAAGCTTTTAATCTGTGATATTTTAATGTTTTGTTTTTTAATATTGCTGGAAGCCGCCCAGGGTGGCTGGGGAGACCCGGCCAGATGGGCAGGATACAAATAATAAATTATTATTATTATATTATTATATAAGTAACCCCCCCCCCCGGACAGTTAAGTCCAGTCGCGAACGACTCTGGGGTTGCGTCGCTCATCTCACTTTACTGGCCGAGGGAGCCGGCGTTTGTCCGCAGACAGTTTTTCCAGGTCATGTGGCCAGCATGTCTAAGCCACTTCTGGCGAAACCAGAGCAGTGCACGGAAACGCCATTTACCTTCCCGCCGGAGCAGTACCTATTTATCTACTTGCATTTCATGCTTTCGAACTGCTAGGTGGGCAGGAGCTGGGACCGAGCAACAGGAGCTCACCCCATCGCAGGGATTCAAACTGCCGGATCCTTCTAAGTTCCTTTTGTGAAACAATGTATGGCTTACTGGACCTTAAAGATTCTTCTTGCTTCTCCTCAAGGTACATGTTCCAGTGATTTCTTGGTAGCTCTATATACTCTGTGTGCTTAAAAAGAACCAATGAATCAAAATCCATATCAAGAGCCTATCAGTTGACATGAAATTCACTGCCTGTTATACTTTAAAAGAAAAATATATTTTAAAATGATGTACAGGTGGAATCTAACGCCAAATAAATTGGCCAAAATGTATAAAAGCTGTGTCACGTTGGAAATGTAAGCAAACAGAAGGGCCATTATTTCATATGTGATGGTCATTTAAAAAATGTCCGTTCTACAGCGTTGCTTTGGCGCCCCCTGCAGCATGGCGTCCATTGCGACCACGCCAGTCAGGTCACCCTCAAGCCACCTCTGGTATGGGCGACGCGAAGCTCTAGGATGATTGTAGGAAAATGGAAGAAATTGAACCTTGGGAAGGAATAAGATCAAAAGAGACACACAAGGATGTTTCTGATGCTTCACATTATTGATTTATTTGCCTTACTTTCCATTACTTGCGTCAAGGAGCTCAGAGTGTGTTAAAATAAACCCCTTTTTATTTATTTATTTCCGTTCTGTGGTTTCTCATAAGCTTGACAGCTCCAGCCAGGAAGACACACAACAGAGATTTATTAAGTCCTTGATGGGCTGCCTTGGGCTTTGGGTGCATCGTATCTTGTGTACGTCTAGGTTCAGCCAAGAAACAGTGGTTTGCCCGGGGCTATCTAGTGAGAAAATAAGCAACAAACATATAGACAAAACAAAAACACACATTTTTCTTATCCTAAATTTCCTTAACATCATTTGGGTGACTTCCCTCGGGGGCCCCCTTTTGAATTTCACTTTATATCATCTTGAGAGCCAGTGTGGTGTAGTGGTTAAGAGCAGTAGACTCATAATCTGGTGAATCGGGTTCGCGTCTCCGCTCCTCCACATGCAGCTGCTGGGTGACCTTGGGCTAGTCACACTTCTTTGAAGTCTCTCAGCCCCACTCACCTCAGAGTGTTTGTTGCGGGGGAGGAAGGAAAAGGAGAATGTTAGCCGCTTTGAGACTCCTTCGGGTAGTGATAAAGCGGGATATCAAATCCAAACTCTTCTTCTTTAGCAGATTCCTAATTTTAATATAAATCATAACTTAATGTTTATAAACCTCCAATTACTAATCTTTCATCACCAATTTAACAACTTAACAGAACTTAACAAAACACATTTTTAAAAAGAAACTACCCAATGACCTAAATCCTATAACTTACTCAAATCCAACTTTACCAAAAGCCTGTTCTTTACTTCCCTGAGGCTTTCCCGAATAATTAATAACCATCACCATATTTTTTCAAATATATTTTAAAATTTCTTCTTCCACCTTCCTCTCTTCCTGGTTGCATGACCTCCCAATCAGCTTTAGGAGATTTCAAAAATTCTTACTTCAGACAAATAGAATCACATCATTTAGAACATGCAATAAAGAGGGAAAAAAATCTCTCTCAAAATCCACCCTTCCATTTCCAAACCACGTTTATCTGTCAGAAAAACAACATTTTTATTTTCAGCCTACACCAAACCTGAAAGATTTCATAGACCAAGCTTCATTATGTGTCCAGGGCGGCTGTCTACCAGCTCCATCTGGTACGCAGGCTGAGACCCTACCTGCCTGCGGACTGTCTCGCCAGAGTGGTGCATGCTCTGATTATCTCCCGCTT